>JAKSZT010053767.1:1110695-1294176 GCA_026826555.1 Tolypeutes matacus | reverse complement strand
TCCTCCCTTCCTCCCTTCCTCCCTTCCTCCCTTCCTCCCTCCCTCCCCTCCTTCCTTCCTTTCTTTTTTTGAGGTATCAGGGCCAGGGATTGAACCTGGGACCTCATATGTGGGAAGCCGGCGTCCAACCACTGAGCCACATTGGCTCCCCTGAGTTGGTTTTTTCATTTGTTAACTTGTTTATTTTGTTTTTAGGAGGCACCAGGAACCAAACTCAGGACTCCCCATGTGGGAAGCAGGTGCTCAACTACATGATCCACAACAGCTCCTTGAGCATTTTTAATGTGCTTTTTAGCCATTTGTATATCCCCTTTGGAGAAATGTCTGTTCAAGTCTTTTGCCCATTTTTAAATTGGATTGTTTATCTTTTATATTGTTGAGTTGTAGGATTTCTTTATATATTCTGGATATAAAACCCTTGTCAGATATGTGGTTTCCAAATATTTTCTCCCATTGAGTAGGTTGTCTTTTCACATTTTTTATAAAGTCCTTTGATGCATTTTGATGGGGTCCCATTTATCTATTTTTTCTTTTGTTATGTACGCTTTGGATATAAAGTCTAAGAAACCATTGCTTAACACAAAATCCTTAAGATACTTCCCTACATTTTCTTCTAGGAGTTTTATAGTCCTGGTTCTTATATTTAGGTCTTTGATTTGTTTAAATTTTATATGGTGTGAGACAGGGGTTAATTTTTTTAATATGGTGTGAGACAGGGGTTCTCTCTCATTCTTTTGCATATAGACGTTCAGTTCTTCCAGAACCATTGGTTTGAAGAGACTATTCCCAATTGAATGGACTTGGCAGCCTTGTAAAAAAATCAATTGGCCATAGATATGAGGATCAGTTTCTGAACTCTCAATTTGATTCTATTCATCAACTGTGCCATTACCATGCTGCTTTGACCACTGTAGCTTTGTAATTAGCTTTAAAGTCAGGAAGTGTGAATCCTCCAATTTTGCTCTTCCTTTTCAATTTGTTTTTGGCTATTCGGGGTCCCTTACCCTTCTAAATAAGCTTGATAATTGGCTTTCCCATTTCTGCAAAGTAGGCTGCTGGAATTTTGATTGGGATTATGTTTAATCTGTAAATCATTCTGGATAGAACTGACATCTCAGTGATATTCAGTATTCCAATTCATGAGCATGGAATGTCATTTCTTTTATTTAGGTGTTCTTTGATTTCTTTTAGCCATGTTTTATAGATTTCTGTGTATAAATCCTTTGTATCTTTGGTTAAATTTATTCCTAGATAATTGATTCTTTTAGTTGCTATTGTAAATGGAAATTTTTTCTTGATTTCCTCCTCAGATTCTTCATTATTAATGTAAAGAAATACTACTAATTTTTGCATATTAATCTTGTACCCTGCCACTTTGCTGAATTTATTCTAACAGCATTTTTGTAAATTTTTGTTTTTGGACTTTCTACATATAGGATCATGTCATCTGCAAATAGTGAAAGTTTTACTTGTTCCTTTCCAATTGGATACCTTTTATTTTATTTTATTTTTTGCTTAACTGCTCTGGTTAGAACTTCCACTACAATGTAGAATGACAGTGGTGATAGTGGGCATCCATGTCTTGTTCCCAATCTTAGAAGGAAAGTTTTCAGTCTTTCACCATTGAATATGATGTTAGCAGTAGATTTTTCATATATGCCCTTTATCATGTTGAGGAAGTTTCCTTCTATTCCTATTTTTTGAAGTGTTTTTTTTTTTTTTTTTTTTTTTAATCAAGAAAGAATGCTGGATTTTGTCAAATGCCTTTTCTGTATCAACTGAGAGGATCATGTATTTTTTCCCTTTATTTGTTAATGTGATGTATCACATTAATTTATTTTCTTATGTTGAAATGCCCCTGCATACCTGGGATAAATCCCAGTTAATTATAGTGTATAATTATTTTTATGTGCTGTTGGATTCGATTTGCAAGTGTTTTGTTGTGTTTGCATCTATATTCATAAGAGATAGTGGTCTGTAATTTTCTTTTCTTATGGTATCTTTATCTGGTTTGGGTATTAGGGTGATGTTGGTCTCATAGAATGAGTTAGGTAGTGTTCCCTCCTGTTGAATTTTTTTTTTTTTTGAAAGAGTTTGAGCAGTATTGGTATTAATTCTTCTTGGAATGATTGGTAGAATTCACCTGTGAAGCCATCTTTTCCTGGGTTTTTCTTTTATGGGATGTTTTTGATGACTTATTCAATCTTTTTACTTGTTTTTGGTCTACTGTGATCTTCTATTTATTTTAGATTAGTATAAGTAGTTTGTGTATTAACAGGAATTTGTCCATTTCATCTAGGTTGTCTAATTTGCTGGCATGCAGGTGTTCATAGCACCTTTTTATGATCTTTTTTATTTCTGTGGGGTCAGTAGTAATGTCCCTGCTCTCATTTCTGATTTTATTTATTTGCATATTCTCTCTTTTTTTCTTTGTCAGTCTGTATAAGGGTTTGCCAGTTTTATTAATTTTTTTCAAAGAACCAATTTTTGGGTTTTAAAATGCTCTCTCCCTATTTTTTTAAATTCTCAATTTCATTTATTTCTGCTCTAATCTTTGTTATTTTTTTTCTTTTGCTTGCTTTGGGGTTAGATGGCTATTCTTTTATCTAGTTCCTCCAGCTGTATAGTTAGGTTTTTGATTTTAGCTCTCTTCTTTTTTTAATGTAAGCAATTAGGGCTAGAAATTTCCGTCTCATCACTGCCTTACTGCATCCCACATATTTTGATATGTTTTCTTCTTGTTTCCATTCATCTCAAGATATTTACTGATTTCTCTTGCAATTTCTTCTTTGACCCACTGATTGTCCATATACTTGTGGATTTTCCACTTCTCTGTCATTGATTTCCAGCTTCATTTCATTATGGTCCGAGAAGATGCTTTTTATAACTCTAATCTTTTAAAATTTATCAAGACTTGTTTTGTGACCCAGCATGTGGTCCATCCTGGAGAATGATCCATGTGCACTTGAGAAGAATGTATGTCCTGCTTTTTTTGGGTGTAATGTTATGTATATGTCTGTTATGTTTAGTTCATTCATCATTCAAGTTCTCTGTGCCCTTATTGACTTCTGTCTAGATGTTCTATTTATTGATGAGAGTCACGTATTGAAGTCTCCAAGTAATTATTGTAGTGGTGTCTATTTCTCCCTTCAGTTTTGACATAGTTTACCTCATCTATTTTGGGCTCCCATGGTTAGGTGCATACATATTTATGATTATTTTTTTCTTGGTGGATTACTCCTTCTAGTAATATATAGTGTCCTTCTTTGTCTTTTATAATACTTTTGCATTTAAAGTCCATTTTGTCCGATATTAGTATAGTTATCTCGGCTCTTTTTGGTTACTATTTGCATGGAATATTTTTATCTGTCCTTTCACTTTCAACCCTATTTGTGTCTTTTGGTCTGATTGAGTCTCCTGTAAACAACATCCTTATATCATGCATTTTTATCCATTCTGCCAACCTGTGTATTTTGATTGGGGAGTTTAACCATTAATATTCATTTCATTACTATAAAGGCAGTACTTATTTCAGCAATTTTGTCCGTTGGTTTTAATATTTCTTATCTTTTTTTTGTCTCTCTTTTCCCTTATTGCACCCTCATTTTTGGTATAGTTGATATTTTCTTATGTATCTGAGTGAACCCTCCCTCATTCCTCTTCCTGTATATCTTTTAAATGCTTTCTTTGTGTTATCCTGGGGTTTATATTATACAACCTACATCTATAACTTACTAATATGAAATGATACCAATTTAGCTTCAATAGCATGTATGTTTTCTGCTCCCACATCCCTGATTTACCCCTCTTTATGTTGTCCCACTTTATCACTTTATTTTTTGCATGTCCATTATCAGTAAATATGCCATTTTCTTGTGCAGTTGTATTCTGACTCTTATAGGAATTAAAGAGTAGAGGATACAGTATTGAGGATAGAGTACTATTGAGTTTTCCAATTACCCTTTTAGTTACTTTAACTGAGAATCTTCACTTCTTCACACTACTCTAAACCACACTCTCTTGTCTTTTATTTTCACCCTTCAGAACTCCCTTTAGTAATTCTTGTAGGGCAGTCTCTTATTGACAAACTCTCTCAATTTCTGTTTATCTGTGAGTATTTAAAAATCTCCCTCACTTAAACATTTTTTTTTCTCTTTTTTTCCCCCTTCTCCTTCATGTTTGATGGACAGTTGACTGGATGTGGCAGTTTGACATTATTTATGAATCCCAAAAAGAGAGATTATGTTTGTAAACAAGTCTATTCCTTTGGGTGTGATACATTTTTAATGCATTAGATTCACTTGACATGTCTTGATTAAATTATCTGTTAGGATTGGGGCTTTGATTTGACCACGTCAGTAAGGCATGACTCAGGATTGAGATTCTGACCCCTTGGTGGGCTGATATAAATGGACACTCACTCAAGAAGACACATGAAAGAGGAGATAGCTCTGTCATATTTGATCCTGGGGTCCTGGAAAGAGCTGAGCCATTTGCCAGATAGTTTGCAGCTGAGCAGCTGAGAAAGCCTGAAAAGAAATGAGCCCTATGCCAAACTGATATAGGAAGCCCTGAAAGATGAGCCCTATGCCAGCCTACAGCTGAGACTGGAAGAAACTGGGCCCATAGAGCCTTAAGAGGAAGAAGAAAGGAGAGACCAGACAGAGATCATCTGCCATCTTACTGCAACACATGACAGCTGACTTTGGAGAGAAAGTCTTTCTGATGGTACCTTGAGTTGGACTTTCCAGGGCTTTGGGACTGTAAGCTTTTACTCTAAATAAATAATCTTTATAAAAGCCAACAGATTTCTGGTACTTTGCATGAGCATTCCTTTGGCTGACTGGATAAAAAATTTTTTTTTTCTTTTGCAGTATCTTAAATATATCACTGCCTTTTCACCTCAATGATTTCTGATGAGAAATTGGCACTTAGTCTTGTTGAGAATCCCTTGTATACGTTGAACTGTCTTTCTCTTGTTGCTTTCAGAAATCTCTCTTTATCTTTGGCACTTGGCATTCTGATTAGTATGTGTCTCAGAGTAGGTCTATTAGAATTTATTCTTTTAGGATTTTGTTGCCCTTCTTCAACATGCATGTTAATGTCTTTCATAAGAGTTGGGAAATTTTTGGCCATTATTTCCTCAGATATTCTTTCTGTTCCTTTTCCCTTCTATTCTTCTGGGTCTCCCATGGAATGTATGTTTGTGCACTTCATGCTGTCACTGAAATCCCTGAAACACTGATCATTTTTTTCTATTATTTTCTCTCTATATTCTTCTGACTGTATGATTTCAATTATCCTGTATTCTAGTTTGCTGATCCTTTCTTCTGCCCATTCCAATACACTATTGTATGACTCTAGTGTATTTTTTTAAAAAAGATTTATTTATTTACTTTATCCATTTTAACCCCCCCCTTCCCCATTTGCTGTTTTTGTGTCCATTCGCTGAGCAATTCTCCGTGTCTGTTTCCTGCCATCTCTTCTCATCCTCCTCCTCCAGTCTTCACCAGGATTCGATCCTGGAGACCTCCGATGTAGGAGAGAGGTATTCTGCTGCCTGCGCCACCTCAGCTCCTGGCTTCTGGCGCTTTCGGAGCATCTCGTCTTGTCTCTCCCCTGTTATGTCATCATCCTGCTGCATGGCTCCCGGGGCTTGACAGCTCAGCAGCACACAGAGCCTGGCAGCCCATGTGCCTTCTATATATATATTTTTTATTTTACCGGGAGGTCCTGGGGATCGAACCCAGGTCCCTCCATATGGCAGACGGACGCCCAACCATTTGAGCCACATCCGCCCCCTCTAGTGTATTTTTATTCTCTATTATTATGACTTATTCATCTCCATAATTTCTGTTATGTTTCTTCTTAAACTTTTGAATTCTTCTTTATCCTCCCATTTGTCTTCTTCATATTCTTTGGCTCTTTAGCCAACATTTGTTTATTTTTATCCATATTTTTCTTCATTTCCTTGAATTGATTTAGGGTATTGTTTGAATTTTGTGATTTGTTGTTCCAAATTCTTTGTGTCTTCTGAAGTTTTATTTTTTTCCTTTGAGCCATATCTTCCTATTTCTTGGTAGGGCTTGTATTTTTTTGCTGATGCCTGGACATCAGATTATCTTGATAAGTTAATTCTGAAGGCCAGTTTCTTCCACTTGACTAGGGTTTTATTGTTGGTTGGCTTTGTTTAAAGGCTCTTCTCTGATGCTTGGTCCAATTTATTGTAGACCTTTAGACTAGCCCATGTTTAGCTCTTCATCATCTGATTCTTGCCCTGCTTTTGGAGGATATTTTTATTTTATTTGATATTTGTGGAGTCCTCCTCCATTTTCTATCATTCTCCAAGTTCTAAGCAAGTGGGATTTGTCCTTTTATTAGCTGTTTCTATGGACAGATTTTTACAGGGGATGTGTTATATCACTGTCTTAGTTTGGCACAAGGCTGCTGATGCAAGAACCAGAAAAGGGTTGGTTTTTATAAAAGGCATTTATTTGAGGTAAAAGTTTACAGTTCTGAGGCCATAAAATGTTCAAATCAAGATACCATCAGAGATGCTTTCTCACCAAAATCAGCTACTGTTGATTCTGGGGTCCTCTCAGTCTCAGCTACTCTGCTTTCTTCCCATGTTCAGCTGTAAGTTAACAGGCATATGGCAGGGCTCATCTCCTGAGCCTTGAGCAGCTCCATGGGCCTAGCTGCCCAAGTTCCTCTTTCTGTGCCACTGTGCCCTGCTGATTTCAGACTCCAGGACCTCTCTCTGTCTTCAGGGCTTCTGTTTTCCTGTAGTTCTCTCTGTCACATGGCCAAGTCAACATGTACAACAAAGCAGAGCTCCTTTTACCTGTGTGTTTGTCTCTCTGTGTCACCATTTATATATCAGACCTAACAAGAGGGTGAAGACTCAACCTGAGTCATGCCTCACTGATATAATCCAATTAAATGGATCTCATAACCCACAGTAATGGATTAGTTAAAAAACATAATCTTTCTCTTTTTGGGATTCACCAAATTCAAACTGCCACAATCACTATGTTGATGATATCCCTTATGGGTTTTTAATGTCACAGGAATTCAAACGAGTGAAGAGTTCTTTGAAAGTCACATTGTCTCTGTTTCAACCACCCAGTTCTGCCATTGTGCATGAAAGCAGCAATGGATAATACATAAATGAATAAGCATAGATATGTTCCAATAAAACTTCAGCCAAAAAATTGGTTGTAGTAGATTTCACCTGCTGGCTGTAGTTTGTAGACACCTGGTTTAGAGTATAGAGAAAATAAGAAGGGTCATTGTCTAGAAGGGAGGATTATAAATTTGAGGTGTTCCTAGTTTAAAGGTAATAAAGGAGAAATCTAAGTATAAATATACTGAATATACTTGGAAATTTAGGTGAACTTTGGATGAGAAATCAAGCTTGGGTTCAGATTTGTGAGTTATCACCATTAAAGTAAGAAAATGGATACCCACCTAGGGTTAAACCAGGAACACAGAAACCACAAAGAGTTTCATGCAAGGAATTGTTTAACAGGTAAAGAGTGAGCTGAGTAAACAAATAGGGGACAGACCAGAGACTAGGCATAGCATAAACTCTGGCTAGTATGGAATTGTTGTTTCTGGAGCTCAGAGTCTGGAGGAGTTAGATTGTAATAATAATGGGCACCAGTGAACCATACCTCCTTGTGTTTGTGTCCTTTTGCTGCTCCTTTCATCAATAAGCCAAGTCTATTTTTTCTATCCCTTTGAATAAGGGCTGGCCGTGTGATTTGCTTTGACCAAAAGTATGTGGTAGATGTGACATTGTGTGAATTATGGAGTCTCTAGACCTTAAGAGGTCTTGCAACTCCAGTCTCACTCTCTTGAAATCCTTGGCTCACCATACTGTGAAGAAACCCAGTATAGCCTACTTAAAGAGAAGAGGCTGTGTGTAGGAGAACCCAGTCAATAGGCAGCAAGAATTGCTAGACATGTGAGTCGAGCCATCTTGAACCATCCTGCTCCAGTCAAGACATCAGAAATATCAGCCAAGGCATCAGAAATATCAGCCAAGGCAGAGAGAGGGATTTTTACCATCCTTTGTACTCCTGTCTTGCGTCAGTGCCTCCTGTCAGTCCCTCCTTCCTTCCTCCAGAGCCCTCATCTGACTTATCCCAGCTGGAAGTAAGCTGATAAGGAACCTGGGAAATGTAGCCTGCAAAATTAAGTAGAATCCGGGAAATAGGCCCAGGATCAGCACAGTGGATTAACCAAATGAAAGAAAGCATGAAATGGAAGAGAAAAGTAGAGGGTTGAGTCCTCAGCTGTGGCCTAGATAAATTGGAGAAGAAACAGTACAAGATTGGTTTGAAATGAAGAAATAAGAAAGTTATAAAGAAGGAGAGGGTGATAAATAGTATAAAAAGCTGCAGAGACTTCAAAGGGAGTGACTGCCAAAAGAGACAATTTCATTTGGTGACATACAATAATTATTAACCCATGAATGACCTGCAAATATAGATTAATATTTCCTTCCCAAACCCAGAGGTTTGTGTCAGAGTCATAGTGGACTCAACATTAAAAATAGGTATGACATCTTTTTGGTTTCTAACATGTTTTAAAAATTATTTATATGATATACTTATAAAAATTCAAATTTAATACATCTCCATTAAAAAAAAGCCAAACCATGCAGATATATATATATATATATATATAAAGTTATTCTCTATATTTTGCTTTGAAAGTATCTACATTAAATGATAATTTGATTATTTTTTTATCATGAAACTAAACACTTAGAGAGCCTTGATGAATATATTGAGTGGCCATACACCTATTGGTGGAAATAAGATGGCTATATTTATGATTTGGCCACTCAATTGAATATCTCTAGCTTTAATGTCAATTTTAATTACTATAAAGTTCAAAATCCTTTTTATTCTTAAATACATTAAAATTTTAATTTATATCCAAACGGAATCTTTGATTTAACTGAAGTTAAATGCAAATTAATGGAGAGTGTTAAAATGATAATAGTTCTGTTAATTTAATTCAAGATGTCTTTAGGTGGCGGGTCCCCGCAGGAGGGGGTAAGGAGTCTTGCGAAAAGTGGCGCGTGTGGTGTCGGAGTTGGCGGAGACAACGGGTGGGTGACTGAAAGAAATATATAAATAAGTAAATAGATAACGAAGAGCCTGGTATAGCAACAAGGAAGTAAAAATAAAATAAAAAAATTGAACGCAAAAAAAAAAAAAAAAAAAAAAGATGTCTTTAATGATGTTCATAAATTGCATTAATTTAATCACAGTTTTTATATAGCACACCAAGGTTTCTCTTGTACTTTCAAAACCAGTGTATAAAGAAAAAAGTGAACAGACAAATATATTCAATTTAACTTTTTCACTTATTGATAATAAAGATAAGCCATATCGGTAACGTGACAGTTTTAGAGAAGTGCTGCCTTAAATATATTTATCTTATTTTAAAGTGAAATGTAAGTACTGTATGATTCCACTTACATAAAATTCTAGAAAAGGAAAATCTAAACTATACTTACAGAAAATAGATCGGTAATTTCCTAGAACCAGGAACGAGGGATTACAGCAAAGGGGCGTGAGAGAACTTTTGCGGGTGAGAGAAATGTTCTACATCCTGGTTTTGGAGGGAGTTACACTGTTAAATTCAATGAAGTGTATATTTAAAATGGGTGTATTTTATTGAATATAATTATACCACAGCATAGTAGATTAAAATAAAAATATGTAAATACACAAATAACTCAGTTTATCTTTTTAAATATTCATTTGTATCATTCAAAATGACATTAGGTCACAAAAGCAGATTTTTATTTATCAGGGTCAGGACCAGAGTGTGGCAAGTGTGGCACCTAGTGCACAAAATTTAAGGAGGCACTCATTCTTAGATTTGTGAAAGTCCTCACCCTGTACTCTCATTACCACCTTAAATTTTGTGCCCTAGTTGCCTCACTTGCTTTATCCATTTTGATTAATAGATAGAAGGTAATATTCATTACATCTTTTAATATTCATTGTTATAAAATATGTTGCTATTAAACTTTATTTGTTGCCAAATAAAACTTCTATTTTTTTCCTCCCCTTCCCTCCCCTCCTCTTCCCCTCCCCTCCCCCCTTCCCTCTCCCTTCCCCTTCCCCAATCCTTTTCTTTTTTCTTTTCTCCTGGTGTGATTTGTTGAGTGTGCAGATAGCTGGCTTTCACTTCTGGAAAAGTCTTAGCCATTACCTCTTGGAAGGTAATGCCTCTCTCCCCCCCTCACTTTCCTCCTTGTGAAACACTTATTGCATATATGCTAGAACTTTTCAATCCATTCTTCATGTCTTTTAAGCTTTTGTTCCTATTTCCCACCCCTTTGTTTCTGCTGCTTTCTGGATAAGAGCTTCCGTTCTCTCTTGGATTGTTTTTAACATATGGCTTATCCTTTCTACTGAGTTTCTAATTTCAATGATTACCTTTTTATTTTTTTTAATAGTTCTATTTGTTTCTTTATGAAATATGCCATTATAATTTTGTATCCTTTTGTAGTTCTTTTTAAAAATTTTAAACAGACATGACTTACATTTTAAACATAGATAATAAATATCACTAAAATATTACAAATTCAGGTTTTTTTCCATCAATGGTTTTTAGTATATTCACAATGTTGTACATTCATCATCTCAAAAATTTTAGAACAATTTCATTACTCCAAAAAGAAAGACTCCACACCCCTTAGCATTCCTTCCTCAGACCTACATAACCACTAATCTTATTTCATCTTTATGAATTGATTTATATTTATATTTTATATAAATGGAATCATACAATATGTAGGACTCTCTGTCTGGTCTCCTTCACTAAGTATAATTTTCTTTTTGTCTGATATTAACATTTTGTAGTATTAATTTACATTTGTTCAGCTTCAAAGAAAAATGGTCTTATATATGCAATTCTACCCATATTCATATTTCACATAATATATTTATATTTCAATTAATATATTTAATTTATAAGAGGGCAATCATACAGTATTTGTCCTTTTGTGTCTGGCTTGCTTCACTCAACATAATGTCCTCCAGATTCATCCATGTTGTCCTATGTTTTACGACTTCATTTCTTCTTACCACTGCATAATAGTCCATCATATGTATATGCCATAATTTGTTTATCCATACAGCAGTTGATGAACATCTGGATTGTTTCCAACTTTTGGCTTTTGTGAATAACACCACTATGAACATGGGTGTGCAGATGTCTATTTGTGTCACAACTTTCAGTTCTTCTGGGTATATATACCTAACAATGGTATTGTCAGATCCCATGGCAAGTCTATATTCAACTTCCTTAGGAACTGCCAAGCAGTCCGCCACAGTGGCTGTACCATTCTACATTCCCAACAACAGTGAATAAACGTTCCTATTTCTCCACATCCTTTCCAACATTTACAGTTTTCTGACTCTTCAATAGGGGCCAGTCTAATAGATGTGAAATGATATCACATTATAGTTTTGATTTGCATCTCTCTAATCACTAGTGATATTGGACATTTTTTCATGTGCTTCTTCGCCATTTGTATTTCTTCTTTGGACAATTGTCTTTTCAAGTCTTTTGCCCATTTTTCAATCAGGTAGTTTGTCTTTTTATTGTTGAGTTTATGATCTCCTTATATATCATGGAGATCATATCCATGGATATATATCATGGATATTAAACCCTTATCAGATATGTCATTGCTCTCCCATTGAGTTGGCTGCCTTTTCCCCCTTTTGACAAAGTCCTTTGAGGTACAAAAGTGTTCAGTTTTGTGGAGGTCCCATTTATCCATTTTTCCTTTTGCTGCTTGTGCTTTGGGCATAAGGTTTAAGAAACTACCACCTACCACAAGATCTTGAAGATGTTTTCCTCAATTTCCTTCTTGGAGTTTTATGGTTATTGTTTTTATATTTAAGTCCTTGATCCATTTTGAGTTAATTTTTTGTATAAGGTGTGAGATAGGGGTCTTCTTTCTTTCTTTTGGATATGGCTATTCATTTCTCATAGCACCATTTGTTGAGGAGACTGTTCTGGCCCAGCTGGGTGGCTTAACAGCCAAAAACCACTTGACTGTAGACGTAAGGATCAATTTCCGAGTTCTTGATTCAGTTACATTAGTCAATCTGTCTGTTCTTATGCCAGTACCATGCTGTTTTTACCACTGTAGCTAAGTAATATGCTTTAAAGTCAGGAAGTGACAGTCCTCCAACTTTGTTCTTCTTTTTAAAGACATTTTTAGCTATTTGGGGCCCCTTATCCTTCCAAATAAATTTGATTATTGGCTTTTTGATTTCTGCAAAAAAATATTGTTGGGATTGTGTACAATTTGTAAATCAGTTTGGGTAGAATTCACATCTTAACTATATTTAGTCTTCCAGTCCATGAACAAAGAATGTCCTTCCATCAATTTAAGTCCTCTTAAGTTTCTTTAGCAATGTTTTGTAATTTTTTGAATGCAGGTCCTTTATGTCCTTGGTTAAGTTTATTTCTAAATATTTGATTGTTTTAGTCACTATTATAAATGAAATTGTTTTCTGATATGATACAAATCAATAGCATTTCTATACACTCTGAAATCTAATGTATTTTGAATCTATCCATTGTGTCTTTCATTCCCATAAATTCTGTTACTTTTCTTTGCAGACTTTCAAATTGTTCTTTATGGTCACTCAGTGCCTTCTTAATATTATTTATCTTTTTAGTCATATTTTCTTATAATTCTTTGAATTGATTTAGGAGAGTTGTGTGATTACAAATGATTAATTGTCTTAAACCCTGAATCTCTTCAGGATATTTTGTTTGTTCCTTTGGCTGTGCTATCTCTTCCTGTTTCCTAGTATGGCTTGTAATTTTTTGCTTATCTCTAAGCATCTGATATGTTGGTGAATTTACTCTGATGACCAATTTCTCTCTCTTGATTATTATTATTTTTTCACAGCTCTTCTTTGATACTTAGTTCAACTTCTCCTAAGTCTTTAAAATTGTCCAACTTAAGTTATCAAAATCATGCCAGGGACTCAGTAATGGGGCTCAGACTTTCTCCCAGGGGTGGGGTAAAGAGAGCTCTAAAAACAGTTTTTGTCCATGTAATTTCCAGACTCACCAGCAGATGGTGCTCGGTGGTGAACCTTTTCGTGGAGGCATATCTTTCTCCATTTTTCTTGGTTTTCTTTTGGCCAGAGCCAAGATTCAAAATGGGCTCCACTGGCTGAATTCACTAAAGAAAACCCCCTGACTCCCCCTCCATTTTGCCTTGTAACAGCTGACAGGGAGGAAGACATCTGCTCACTCTCAGTCAGCTGCAATGAGCTAGGGATTTTACCCCCACTGAATATCTCCAAGGTGGGAGAGAGGAGCCCTTCCTGGTGGCAGGGAGGTTTAGTAACTCACAGTTTATTGTTTTGGCTTCTTTGTTTCTCTGTCCCTCACCCTTCTGGGAGTTGTGAAGCACTGTCCTGGTCTGCTGACCCCCTTGGGCAGCTTTTGGCTCTTTTCCCACTATTATTGTGAGAAAGCTGAACTTTTATCTGCCTAATCTGATGCCATCTTCCCACAATACCCCCAAATTCAGTTTTGCTAACCGATGTGCCTGATCTCAGGCACCTAGAATAGTGTCTGGCACAAAGTAGTATATATTAAATAAATATTTGTTTTAAAATTCTAATATTTGCAACTTAGCTGGTCAGATTCTATTATTTCTGCTGACTCTTGGTAATGGTGGCTTGTTTCCTTCAGTGTTCTGTGAGTTGTTTTTGTTTTTTTAAATTGTGAGCTCATGTTTCTTGGAACTTTATTTGTGAAAACTTTTGTGTCCTGGGGTTAAAATGCTTTCCTTTGAAAAGTTCCCCTATTTTCTCTTTCCAGATACTCATGGGTACTGACATCTATGAACCTCTTTAAACTAAATTCTCAGCTTGGGATTTTTATGATTTACACAGGAAGAGTAAATTCTAGCCCAAAATCCATGAGAAGACTAACTTGTGGTTAGCAATTCTCATGAGAGATCTTTTTATTTTCTTCACCCAGGAACAAGGCAGGATTTCTTACCATTCCCTCTGAGGGGAGAAAAGGAGTCTTAGAAGAGTAAGGTCATATGGCTAACAAGGGAAAGAGTTAAGATGTGACATAGATTTATAAGGCTTTGAAGCTGGAACTTTCCCATTATACCAAATGCCTCTCAAATGATTAGAATTGTGTTGGTGTATGAACCTGACTGAAACGAATTCTAGAGCAGGCAAACAAGTTAGAGCTTGCAGGAAGCCAGTCATATACAGGTGCTAAAGTGGTACCTGAAATGGGACTGGGGACAGAAGTCTCCAGAAGGTTGTTGGTTCTTTATGGCTAATACCTTAGTGATTTCAGGAAAAAGTATCTAGTGGTATTCTGGTGTTACTGTTAGTCAGCAGAAAAGACAGTCAGGTAGGGGAATTGGGCATGGAGCAGGGAGAGGAGGACAAACCAGAACCTGCTGATACTTCTATGTCTGTTCCTCCCTATCTTGAGCAACTATGTTCTTCTGAGCATAATGGCTGCTGCCTTGCCTCCCCTTCCCAAATCTGCAAATTACTCATGTACCCAGCACTAACATGGGGTTATACAGGGAAGGGGATTCTGAGAAATGTAGTTCCAGCTTAACTGAGCTAGCTCAGGGCACAATTACCATGGGGTGTGTGTGTGTGTGTGTGTGTAACTGGCAACCTACCCGTGCTAGTAGCATCTTTCTTCCATCGTTGACTGCAGCAGCTCCATAAGTGACCTCCAGTAGCCTTGTCTTCTCACTCTACCACTTCTCACCTGAAAATAAGTGTGAGAAGTTGTATATATGTTGTATCTAGTGTTAAAAGTGTATTTATTTTCCTAGACTCTTGGTTTCTGAAGCAAAAATGTGCAAAAGTTTTCCATCCATAATTTCTGCAACTTTTTAGGATGCAATTTAAAAATCTTTGGTTGCCATAACAATGGAAAGTCATGCATTTGGAAACAGTTTTATATATATATATGAATGCTTGTCATTGACTGGTGACTTCAGGTAAAGCTATACAAACATGTGGGTGAACTGATCTGTTGAAAGAAGAACATGACCTTGGCAAGCATATGTGACCCCACCTGTTTCTGTGGGCAAAGGTCATTTGAAACCCAATAAGCTCTTGAAGAATAGGATGCTCTGTGAGTCTTCTCTTTGCTTTGGAAAAAGGCTCTCAGAAAGTTATGACTTTAATTCAAGGCCTCTGTAGTTTCTTTCAAAGAACACAAATTAATATCGTCTGGAGTTCACTTCAGTCAGAATCATAGACTTCACTTTTTTATATGGGATTATAGCATCTGTGCATCTCCTCTTTCTCCTGTTAAGAACATAAGAATGTAATCTTAGTTGCACCATCTACAAATTTTTAGCACTTCTGGGTATTATTCACTCTTTTCAATAATAGTAACAACAATAATATTTGTTATTATTATATTTAATATACTTATAATTGTTATATATAATAATAATTACCACTATCATTCCTCTTTCTCCTCCTTTTCCATTTACAAAGCTCTTCACAAACATTTTCTCCCATTTCCTGCTCACAATAGCTCTGTTAGGATATGTCTTAGCATTTCCACTGTATAGATAAGGAAAGGGAAACTCAAAGGAATTAAGTGATTTGCCTGGACTCTCTCTATCAGTGTTAGAACTGGGCTCAACTTAGGCCATTGTTCTAGTCCTTCATATTTTTACAATTCTTTCTATTTTTCTTATTTCTTTGTACTTTGTAAGCCTTTTTCCAACGGGAATTATGGAAAAATCATCAATTTACTAAACATTATCTGTTTAAACAGTGAACCTACAGCAACGATTTCCTGGACAAATTGACGAATTTGTATCATTTGTTCATCCTTTCAAAAGTGATAGTTCAGGATCAATTTTCTAGGTAAATTACATATTCTGGGGAAACTGATTAAACCTGGGAACATTTTGATTTCTTAAAATGGCCAGCCCACAGGGATGGGTAGAGGATATTTCCTTTTGCCCACACAGCAGAATAAAAAATGATTTGCCATGCACTGATAATTACAGTACAAAAGAAATGTGACTATTTTTAAAGCACCATTTTTCTTTAAGACCCAAAGCTTCCCAACCTCTTATAAAAATCCATTCACTTGATATTAAAAGCTCCATTCCCTGCACCAAGCCTCAATCTCTGACCTGAAACATAATGGCAAGTTCCAAGAAAATGATGCAGCCGCTGCCATTGTCGAAGGCTTTGTTGTTTGCACTTATCCACTAATGCAGACATCTCTGAATAGAGAGGCAGGTATGTTTGATTAAAAAGAAAAAGAAAAAGAACAAAAACCCCCCAAAACACTGGTCCCCACAGTAAATGTGAACAGCAGTCAGAGCATATTTACATCTTTTTTTTATTTTTTGAAGGAAATGTTAGATAAGTTTGGAATCTTGCAGTATCCTTCTGCAGTTTAGCACTCACCTCCTTTCAACATCAACCAATTTCAATATTTTAAAGCTGTGTTTAGTTATAAATTTGTACAAGTTGTTAAGATGCAGACATCCCTGTAGATGATAAAACAATGACAAAGAGAAAAATCATTGCAGATTTCAACTAACATCCTGGATTTAGAATTAAAGACTGCTTGAATTTTCCCATTTCTTATTATTTAGAAAGGTTTTTTTGGAGTTGCTCTTTGCAGACACAGCAAATTAATCGACAGGATTAAACAAAATTTGGAGCTGGAGTTTAGATGAAAGTGTCGCTGTCTGCATATCAGTGCCAGCTACAAATCAGCACAAACAATTGTTCCATCATTAGCAAAGCCTGTGAACAGGAGCAGTCCTGATATGAAGCCTTCTGGCTCTCTCACTGGATTTGTTTGACTTGATTGCATCCCGTTACACTTACAATCTGTTTTGTGTTATTGGCACAGAGACTGACAGACTTTTAAATTCATATTTAGAAAATTTGAGATCAGTTTTCAAAAACAAACACTCCCCCAAAGAGTGATATATCAGCAGCATTGACTTACCCTGCCAATAAATAATATTTAGACACTGGAAACAGTCTAATCCAATTAATGAGGAATCCTAGAGGATGAGAGGTCTAGATTCTGCTATGGTTTCACGAGGTTCTATTATATGACTTCGTGCATATGGAATCAGTTCTCTATATCCTAGTTCTTTTTAAATAACTAGGCCATAGTATTTGCTCTTACTTTTGCTAGTATAACACAGACAAGAATTAATATTTTCCAGGCCTTTGGTCCTCTGAGATGAAAGGTGCTGTGGAAATGCAAGGACCCGTTAAAATTGTGAGTTCCAAATGTTGTTATCATTCGGTTCAGACACGTGAAGCAGCTAGATGCATGCTCTGTAAAACTAATAGTGAGTATAAATTCCTATTTAACGAGTACTTATCATATACTGGCCATGTGCTAAGTGCTTTACATTTGCTCTTCCTTTTAATTCTCACAACAACACTATTATTATCTCTTCTACACACAAGGAAACTGGTTAGAGAGGTTAAGCAACTTTGCCCAAGGTCACACAGCTGAGTGCCAGAGACAGGGTTCAAACGAAGACACTCTGTCTCCAAAGCCTTTGCTCTTAATCATAATATAAACTTATCAAGCCAGTGTCAAGGTCAAGTTACCTATCATGATTCTTAGGATTGGTTATCTCTATGCATAGTGGGGAAAATTCAGGGGATGAGTAACTGGGGTGAGAACCCCCGTAATGATTCCCTTAACATACATATATATTCTAGCCAAGAAAAAGCTAATCAAACAAGTTTGGGTTTTCAATAAAGAGAAGAATTTTTAGACTTTTGAAAGGGGCTTCCTACTATGTTGTAGGTCCCATGGAATAAAGAGGAGGATGTGTTTTCCTTTCTAATACTCTATCTGTTATATGAGAATAACTAGAGTATTAGCAGAGAAAATAACTTGAGTTGTTTGACTTTTCCTATCTGGTTCAATACACATAAAATACATATGATATCCAGGTCTTGTTCTAGTTATTTAGGGTTGGGATGAGTTAGACAAGATGGATGCCTTCAAGGAGTTTACAACTAAGGGACAGAAATAGATCTATGAACAACTAACTATTTAAAACAATGTGTAAGTGTTAACAGGGGTAGAGAAAATTCCTTATAGAATTTTAGATATATAATATAGGAAAAATAATTCTTTTCTTTGATCTGAAATAAAATTATTTCAATTAAAAAACTTCTTTCCATAGTCATTGCATTAAGGTGAACTTTAGAGATAAAGTTTTTTTTTTTTTTTTTTTTTTTTTAAATGAAACATACAAGGTTTTGGAGTCAATGTTAGTTTCTGATAATTATCTGACTTACTACAGATAATTTGCTTTACCTCTATAATCCTCAATTTTCTCATATGTAAAACGTGGATAATAATTCCTATTCCTGAGCATTGTTGTAAGGATTTGTAAAGTGCCCAAAGTTTTACCTGATATAGACCAGCACTCAGTGCTTGTTTGCCTCACCCTACCTTGTAGCACAAGCCCTATTTTTCTTCTTTCTGAAGAAACAGTAAAAGAGGCACATTTTAGTAAGTAATAATGGTTATAAGGCAGAACGCATTTTGAGGTCATGCTTATAAGAGAAAAGTGCATTCTGTTTTCTTCCTTGTGCTATTTCAAGTATAGGGTGCAATACAATGGATTTAAATCTTAACACTGACTGTAATGAGAAATTGGATCATTGTAAATGTGTGGAGAAGCAGCCTCCATGTCTACCTGTCTACATATGAAATAAAAGGCATTGCATTTCTTTGAAGGGCACTGAGGTCCTCTGCTTATTATTTTCCTGTTTTTTTTTTTTTCGCAGTGAACACATAATTTAACAGTTGTTAAGACCCATTCTGTAACAACCCTGAGCTAGGTCTTTCCATGTACACCTACCTCCAGCTCTTCCAACAACCTTGTGAGCAAAAGATGTGGAAATGGAAGCCAGAGTTACAGAATCAGAGGTTGTCTGACCCAGAATTATAAAACTTCTGTTTCTCTTTTCACAGGCAATCAGGGAGGTCTGCTATGGGCCTTGGTTGGGAAAATCTGGGATCTTGAAACATGTGATGGAGACATCTGGGTAGGTGCCTTTGGATGATTTTGGCTCTGTAGATTTCCTTGAATGTTCAAAGTTTACACAGGTGGTCCACTGCTCCAAAAGAGTGAGAAGTCCCTGAGTGTGGGAGGTAAACTCTATTTACATTCACTTTTGTGAAGGTTTTAGAGGTCCAATAGCCAGGGACATAGTGTAAATGTCAAATTGCTGCATCTTTCTTCCTACCACCATTTTGCTCCTGGTAGGCCTATTTGATTCTGGAGGCAACATATTCTACAACTAGGAATGCTGCTGTAGCCCATACACCTGATTACATGTGTCAGCTTGAGTGGGACTAAGAGCTGGAGAGGGCTCTGTAAAGTCATATGGAGTCCTAGTGGAAATGGAACTCTTGACCATGGGGCACCAATTGAGCTGCTCATTGTGAGCTCATTTCTGTTTAACCAGCCAAGAAATAAATACATTATGCGGGCTCAGCACTAGTCCATCACAAGATGGAAATGTACATCCAGAAATGTCACAAGCAGTGACAGATGACAGGAGAAAGCTGCACAAGATGATACCCAAGGCCCCTGATGTCACCTGCCACAGTTGTGCCAGGATGCTTCCTCAGCTTGCACCTATGCCTGTATGGGGATCCTGTACAACCAACTGAAAGAGGGTGAAAGGGCATGTAGTTGGTTTATGGCTGGGTTGGCTTGGTGTGTGAAAATGGGTGGTGGCTATATTACAAGTATATTTAGGGTAGTTACAACATAAGGGTAAAATTTTTTGCTATAAAAGTAGACTCTATTTACTTTAGTACATGTTACTGTTACAGTTTTTTCCTAATGAGAGTAGAATTTTAAAAATTCAGAAAGCTTACGAATTATTTGGATTAGTTATAGTTTCTTACTTTCTTCTGGCCACCTAATTAAGGATAATAAAGTTTTTAGTTTTTTACCTAAACATTTCCATCTGCCCAGCAACTGGAATCCGTCTGGAATAATGTATTTTTTATCAAACTGAATGGGTAACTGAAACCAAAATCACTCATATGAAGAGAAAATGGTTGTATTTCATAGGTTTCACACATGAGCAAATTGATCTATAGCTGTGAAATGAATAATAGTGTTATTTGACTATACAGTTAAATGGAAGTCTTGGAAATTATATAGCTGAATATTTTGCATTATTATTGCTATTTTCTCTGGATTTCTCTTTGGGAGGGCCTTTTTACTTAGAATTTTTTCTTCACGTCTTACCTTTCTATTAAACAATAAAAAAGATTGTTTTGTTAGTCCAGGGTTGGTAAGCAGCTCTCCAACACTCCAGGGGTGTGATAGTGACATGACTATGATAAGTGTAACACCTTTTAAGGCAGATTCATGAGTTTAAAGCCAATGTCCAGTGTCTTTCCAATTAGTGATCGATTCTGCACCCAAATGGAATAACTTCACAATATGGGATATAGGATAATTGGATTACTCTTGGATGCAGTTTAGTTTCATCTCCCTGTCAGTATAGAGATACAAAAGGAGTTCTGGCATCTGAGTGACCCAAGTTTGGTTTGGATTCTTCCCTGTATAAATTCTGTAACCTTTGGTAGTCACTTAATTTCTTTGTGCTTCAATTTCCTCATCTGTAAAATGAGATAAAATCTGTTAGATTAGGATGTTTTTATGTATTCTACCAGCTCTGATTTTGAATTTCTAGAAACAGATGTTTGAATACAATTAATGCTGACTGAAATGAATATCAAACTGCCCCAAAAGTGCTTCCTCCTAAAATAGTCTCTTAAAAAGAAAGTCTCTTAATATGTTGCTTGAAGGTTAAATAGATTAATATATGCATTGTGAATTAATCTTTTAACAATCAATTGTGCTAAGTCCTCATTATTAATTCTTTATTCTCCATCCAACACAATGACATTAAAATGCTCCATTATAATATTTTTAATTCTCTTCTGGCAGAGTGAAACTTTGAAAGATAGAGATATTGATCATACTTAAAAACATACAATTATCTGAACAGATGGCACATGCCATCTTTTACAAGCTTATTTCACATGGAAATTCTTAAAAGATGGAGGAACAGGATTTACCTTACATATAGTCCATTCTATGCCCTTCCCCCATTTTACTGCCAATGGTGGTTCTGCTTTGAAATCTATTCAAGTATTTTTTTTTTATGGATGTATTTATTTATTTATTTACTTTTATCCATTTTTACCCACCTCCTCCATTTTTGCTGTTTTTGTGTCCATTCCCTGGGCAACTCTCTGTGTCCTTTTCCTGCCCTCTCTTCTCATCCTTCTCCTCCTGTCTTCACTGGGATCCTTGGGACCTCTGATGTGGGAGAGAGGCATCCTACCGCCTGCGCCACCTTAGTTCCAGGTTTTTCAGCACGTCTCGTCTTGGCTCTCTCTTGTGTCACTCTCCTATTATGTCATCATCTTGCTGCTGTGGCTTGCAGGGCCTGATGGCGCACCCATGCATGGGGCCTGGGGGGCTCACCTGCTCGCGGGGCCTGGTGACGCACCCTCTCATGAGGCCTATTCAAGTATTTTTAAATCCATTTATGTTTCTGAAACTTTTGAAATAACAAATTTCATAAACTCATTACATAGCAACGAGATAGTATTTACTGGTATTTGTGTAAAATTTGCCTTATTCATTTCATTCTAGTATTTGTCTATGTACTTTGGATAGATTGATTAGAAGATACTTTTCATTCTTTACACTTGAGATAAATAACCTTCTGTGACAGTTTGAGATTATGAATCCTAAAATGAGAAAGTTTATTCTTGTAAACTAGTCTATTCTTCTGGGTATGATACCCTTTGATTAGACTGGATTCACTTGATTAAATTACCTGTTAAGACTAGGGCTTTGATTCAATTCTTCGATTTGACCATGTCAGTAAGGCATGACTCAGGTTGAGTCTCCGCCCCCTTGGTGGGCTGATATAAATGGACACTCACTCAAGAAGTCACACAAGAAAAGGAGAGAACTTTGTCATTCTGATCTTACCATGTGACAGAAACAGCTAAGGCCCCCTGGGGAGAGATGCGCTATTTGCTGATAGCTTACAGCTGATCTTGGGAAGAGAGTCGTAACTGACATAGAAAGCCGGGAAGGAAGGGATCCCTATGCCAGGAGAGAGAGGAAGCCCTGAGAGACAAGCCCTAGGCCAGCCTGCAGCTGAGAGAGAAGAAGCCCAGAGGGGAGAGATCAGCAACCATCTTGCTTCAACACATTGCAACTGACTTTGGTGAGAAAGTAACCTTGAGGTGGACTCTTTAGGGACTTGTAACAGTAAGCTTTTACCCCAAATAAATACTCTTTATAAAAGCCAACAGATTTCTGGTACTTAGCATCAGCACCCCCTTGGCAAACTAATACAACTTCCTTTTGAGAATTCACTATGGAAGTATAATACCTTAGGAAGTCTGATGATTGGAAACCTGGAGGTATTACTAGAAAACTCAGGTGTTTCATGTAAAGGTTTATTAGCAAGAAGGGCATTTGCTATGACCTCCAAAACCTTTATGTTTACAACAGTTCCTGCCGTAGAGTACTCATTTGATAGATAATGAATAAATGAAGGGATTAAATTAGAACAGTAAGTTTTTTTTTTTTTCAGTTCAATGCAGATGGCAATTGTCAGAAAAAAAATTATCTCAAATATTTCTTAATTAGCAAATGTGGTCACACTTCTCTTCTAGTTTTGGAGGTTTTATCATGCTTTGCAATATTATTGTGGATTCAGATCTGAAGAAAACCATTTACTTGGTTATAAGGCCCTGAAAATATGATAATTAGATCATTCTGGATGCTCACTCTTCCTGTTGGAATTATATTGATATTATCATTTCATTTTTTGTTTGTTTCTCATAACAGCATTCCCATCTTGACACTTAAACAGAATGTTTAACTTGCTAAGGTCGTTTCACAGTTGATTCCATACTTTGACTTCCTGTTTTCACAATTTGCCAGCCAATCAAAGATATCTGTGGTTTTAAAGCATGTGTCAACTGAATAGATATCAAGAATAAAATGCACACATACATCCAAATAGGCCTCTGTCAAAATAAGTAAGATTGCACAAGGCCGGAACCTCAGATGGCATTTTAACAGAAGAAAATTGTCAGAAATTAGTTCATTCAGTATAGTGTCTGAGCTTTAATAAACCATGTCTTATCTCTTTTGGCCAGTGGACAGCATCTAATTGGTAAGGGTCCAAAGCTAGGCAAACAAACGCAAGGAAACCTGTCTGCCTGGCTTTATACATCAGCAAGATAGTCCTATCGTATATCAACGGACAGGCTTCAAGTTGACAACAGGAAAAATGTGACTCAGCTTTTACAAAAGGGGAAGTCCCAGCATTGGGCTCAAACAATGGGCCTGTCATTTTACTGCTTTTCTGGCCTGTATTACCTTTTTTGAAGATTTTCATTAGCTAAGGATTCAGCATTCTTCTCTGGGTCCTAGACAAGGACATTGAATTTAGTATCTAGGGAAATTACTCAAGAGTACAAACAGAGCAGAGGAAACAGTGGGGAACTTGTGGTCAGGCTGGCAAAATGACACCTTAAATTCCAGAAAAAAATTTGTTTTGACATGGAACTAGGATAGGCCTTACAAAATAATAAAAGTAGCATAAAATTCTCCTTACAAGGATGAGCCTAGTGTACAAATAAGAAAGTAAGCAGCTTGTGAGGAGTATGCTGATTTGCCCATCCCATATTCACATATCTGTAATTCCCTCTGCAGAAGAGAAATCTCACTTCCTCAAAGAAAGCCAGCAGCAACTACCTGTCCATCGATGAAAAAACATTATTTGATATGACTAAACACAGAGGACATGTGGTTGACATGTTATGTGTTCTTTGAGTTTTGGGGAAATCTTTTCTTTCTCTGGAAAGTGAGCTCCATCTTATATAAAGTAATCACAAATCCTAAGGGACAGACTTCACTGGAGAGTCAATGACAAACTCTCCAAATAAGTCACTCCAAGAAGCGTCTCCAACAACCCAATCACCATGACCCTCAGCGCTTATAGGTGATTCTTAGTTACTTGAAGACCCAAAGCTTCATCTCACTTCAATGTTTTTCTTTACTGACTTGTGTGAAATCTCTATTCTCTTCTTCTCTTGCAGTAGTGTAATAATATGGCAAATGTGGTTGACTGGGCCTTTTAGTGAAAACAGAATTATTCCAGGAACTGGGAGGAGTGGCTTAATGTTGCTGGGGTTCAAGAGTTTTATGAGAAAGCCAGTAACAGTTGTAAAATAATCATCAATGAGAACATGAATTTTCTGAAGTTTCACCCCTTTAGACTCTATTGAAAAAAAAATGTTATTTTTGACTGAATTATTTCCAGAATATCACAAACATATTTTATTGTTCGCTTGTAACATGTGCCATCATTATGTTTTGGCCTGTGATATAGTAACACCCCAACAGATTATTAAGAATGGCTTCTTACTACTGGCAGAATTAAGTCTTCCTCACCTTTGCATCCTTCATACATAGTTAGTGTCTGAAACCTGCCAACTACTTAATAACACTTTTAATTGAATAAATTTTCAACTATGTTTTCATTCATGAAGTTTTCTTTGAAAAATCCCCAAAGAATAGAGTGAAATAATGTAATAAGTCTAGAACAGAGCTGGGATTAAAAAACAAAACTGGAACTCACTCTCCTGACCAGAAATTATGTTGTGGTTGATTTTCATTAATCATCACAGAAATAAAGAATGAGGTAAAAGAGCCAGATAAAACAAGTATTTAGTGGCAGCAAAGAGGCTCTGTAGGGTTTTAAATGTCAGATGTAGGTAAATATTTAAACTCATTATAGGGATGAACATTAAGGAACTAGGAGGGGTTTTGACTTCATTTTACCTATAAAATTTGTACAACCTTCCCTGATCTCAGATTAGAATTGAGCTTCCTCTCCTCCCCACCCCCATATCATTTTTGAGTGCTGTGTTTCTTCTCCTTTCTCTGTTCCTCTTCTCGATCTCCCACGTCATACAACAGTAACAGAATGACTAAAATCTTACTCACCGTATTTATTGTGTGAGCCAAAAGCAAGTGCTCTGGCAGCTTTGTAAATTTTCCACATCTCTGAGTCCCAAGGAAGCACTGACTGAAAGTCCTCTGTGGAATTGGGAGAGGAAGTATGATACATCTCTTCTCCAATACCCACTTGGCTAGCTCCATGTTAGGGATTGAATCATGACTCCCACAAAAGGCATGTCCAGGTTCCAAACTCTAGCCCTGTTGGTGTGAACCCATTTGTAAATAGGAGCTTTAAAGATGTTATTAGTTAAGTTGTTCCCAGGCTGAATGAGGGTGGGCAAACAAATTATGGCTGAAGTCCTTCTGAGTAAAGGGAATTGGATACAGAAGAGAAACCAAGAGAGAAGCAAGAAGCTGGAAGTCAGTGGAACCCCAAAGAGAGAGTAGATGCTACCATGCACATTGCCATGGGAGGTAAAAGCCAAGGCACTCCAAGATTACCAGCCGGACAGAAGATACCAATCCTGGGAAGAAGCAGACCTTCTAGCCTCTGAAACTATGAGCTAATAAATTCCTGTTGTTAAGCCAACCCATTGTATGGTATTTGTTTTAGCAGCCAGCAAACTAAACCTCTCCATTACCTCATTCAATTCTGTTCAAATCTCACCTTCTCAATGAGGCCCACACTGATTATTCTATTCAGTATTGCAAACTACCCTTCCCCCCAACATTCTGACACTTTTGATTTTTCTTACTCTACTTTTTCTCTTTCCTATTTCACTTATCACCTTCTAACATACTTGCTAATATACTTATTAGGTTTATTTTCTGTTCCTGTCTCCTACTTGAATATAAGCTCCACAAGGGCAGGGATCTTAATTTGTTTACTAATGTTATCCCAAACCCCAAGAACAGAGCCTAGCACATAATAGATGCTCAATAAAGATCTGTAGAATGAATGAATGAATATCAATCCACTTTACTCCTTTAGTGAACTTTTTGAGTGGGCACCTAGAATCGAAATGGAATTTCATAGAGTTCTGTAGAACTGTAACCAAAGATATATACTTATTACAGGATGTCAGACCACAAATGAATTGTGAATCAATTAAATTCAACTCATTAAGATTTTTATAATGCCTATTTTGGCCCAAGGACTATGCTGGGTGCTGGAGAGACAGAGATGAATAAGCTATTGCTTCTTCTTTCAAGAAGTTCATCTATTGGAGAGACAGATATACAAACAATGCCCCAAATACAGTGTGACTAGTGCTAAACTAGCAATGTAAACCAAGAACAATGGGATGAGAGGAGGGATTGGAGACTTCTTACTGCTCTGTTTTAGCAAGGTAGCCAAAGTGGATCTTAGGAGAAGGATGATGGTGATGAAGGCATCAAGAAGAGACCTCAAATACACTCAAAATACATCAGCTTCCATTTCCTAATCAGAATGGATCTTCTCATCAGGACCTTTTCCTGCCTTCTGGTATTGCAAGTTGAGCCAGCTGTGTAGTTGGAAGAATGAATTGATAAAGTAACACTTACCTTTCAGCATTTTGGCTTCCAGTTCTCTGGTGGACTAAAGTATAGGCCTCCTTTCCCTTCCCCTAAACATCAGTTACTGCACATTTTGGTTTTCACAAAAATGTGAACTGCTCAGCCTACTCAGGGGGCTTCTGAATCAACCTGGTCTCTTTGTGATAGCGTCATCTTTCCTTCAATCATTGTAGAAAAATAGTGTGTTTTGCATTTTCTTGGTATTATTTTATTCCTGATTATCTGTACCTTGACTTATCTTTACTGAATGAGAAGCAGATGGCAGATGAGTCATCGGTACAATCATTATGATTTTCTTGGCTGCCCATGATAATTTCAGATCCTGGCCTAGATGTTTTTTTTACCACTTCTGCTTAGGATGAGTCATATGACTTTAGGTAGTGGATTAGAATCATTGCTTTCTCTGGCCTAACCGGTTCTGGGTGTCCTCTCTTAGGTTTGAGGAGTGTTCAGAAGTTGTGTTACTGAGAAGAATAGGGAGTTCTCCAGTGAGAAGAATAGGGAGTTCTCCTTTTGTGAAATCTCATTTCTACTGTTTGACAAAAGATTGCTATAAGGATAATTACACTAAATATTTAAAAGCCATCTAAGGGCTTCATGTGTGAAGACTTTTAGTATATCTTATGCATCTACCCTTATTGTGTTCTCTGTGACTTGGGAAAGCCAGAAGCAAATGAGTTACACCTTTCTTTGTGAAGAAATTTTTTAAGACAAAGGGAAATGTACCCATCCTTCACCTGCAATGTGCTAGTGAGTTGCCTTAGGTCACATTCATTTTTGCATAGCTAGCTCTTCCCACAGGGCTGTGCATATGGTAGGTATCTAACATACCTTGTGAATTAGTAAATAAAAGAATGCATGGATTGACCTGCTTTGTGATATAAGAAATAGGTATGGAACCTGGTAATCTAGTTTTTATATTTGCAGGAAGGAAAAACTATGCCAATCACCTATCTACTAATGAGAAATATGGTCGGGTAAATTGAACAGCTGTGATTGGTAAGCTCAAAAAGTGTATAAACATCACAATTCTCCAATTTTAGAAAAAGGGGAAATTTTGCATTAGAAGTGCATTGAGTAAGTGCTTATCTACAAAGGATAATTTGACAGTTCCATATCACAGTCTCATGGATGCTGCCCATGGCACTGCTTATCCCTTTCTTGGCCAGTAATCCTCAAAGAAATTGTTGGTTTTCAAAGTTCAGGTAATAAAATAAAAATGGCTTTCTCCAGAAATAACTTCTTAGAGAACACACATTAATTGGAAGGGAGAATGTTGATGATTTTCTCAAATCTTTTCCATTTCTAGGTTTTTGTCACCTTGGCAAGCACATGGTAGAAACCAAAGGCAGATTTTCTCAATTGTAGTCTTTGGATTCTTCTACACCTATACCCCAACCTCAGTTGTCCTTGTCTATCTGCATACTATGCTTAATTTTTCTTCATGGTGTTTATTACTGCTTGAGATCCTATTATTTTTGTCTTTATTATCTGCCTCCATCACTAGAGTGCAACCAGCTCAAAGAATGGTGTTTAGCATTTGCTAGGCACTCTATGCATTTGAATAATTGAAGGTGTGTCATCATGTGGGAAAAAATTATGTAGACAAATTCATTTTGAAAATGCTGGTTAAGCAAAGGTAAACAGATTTATCTACTGCAAGATTTATTGGGCATTTTAATAATATAATATATAATGAATCTCAATATGGAGATAGAATATACTGTGTTCCCATAATTTCTTTGATCACAGAACTCTTTTTGTTGCTGGTAGAATTGTCTTAATGGAGTGAAATAAGTACATTTTCAATGGATGATAGGGGAGACCTTAGCAAGACTTATTCCAGTAGCAGAAAGGCATATTGGAGAGCTCTAGGGGTTTTTCTGTTGGATTCTCTAGAAGAGAGTTTCAGGAAAGTTGGCCTTGGATAATAGAGCTGTGGGGATGGGAGATACTTGGAGGAAGAATGCTGCAAGAGAGGAATATTTGCAAAGATGGATTTTGCCTCCCTCATTATTTTACCTAAGAGTGGAATTTGATTTTATTAGGTAAAATAGTGGTCACTGATAATGAAGATTCACTTGCTCCTCCCCTTTGAAATGTTGCACAAATGCCACAGAGTGGGTCAGGAGCAGCTTGACAATAAGAACTTCTGGCCATGTGCCAAAATTAATTTTTTTCTTAATAAAACTCTTTACACATACAAAAATGTGCAGAAACCATAATGTAGAGCATGATGATTTTTTATAAAGTAAACACACTCATATAACCAGCAATCAGAAAAGGGAACAATGTTACCAGAATCCCAGATGCTATCTTTTATCAATTTTATCTTTTGGCATTCTTGATTTTCTGTATTTTACACTTGTTTTCTATTTCTTTGTTTTTTTAAATCTTAGCTGTGTTATTTTTTTCTATCTGCTTTCTTTTCATTTAATTTGTTATTTTTTTCCAGATTTTTGAGATAAATACTTGGAATGATTTCTTTTCAGTCCTTCTTTTCTAATGTATACATTTAAGGCTTTAATGTGATAAATTTCGTTCTAACTGCTTTTTTTTTAGATACTGGGGGCCAGGGAATTGAACCTGGGACCTTGCATCTGGGAAGCCAGTGCTCAGCCACTGAGCCACATTGGTTCCCCTGAGTTGTTTTTTTCATTTGTTTGCTTGTTTTTTTTTTTTTTTTTTTTTTTTATAGGAAGCACGAGGAACCAAAGCCACTCACACTCACACTTCCCATTGTGGGAAGCAGGCACTACTCAATTGCTTGAGTCATATCTGCTTCCTTCTACCTACTTCTTAATCTTCATTCCACAGGCTTCAATATATATTTTCATTATAATTTATCTAAAATATGCTTAAAACTTTATTTGTGATTTTTTCCCCCTTTGGTTTATGGGTTCTTTAAAAGTATATTGCTTAATTCCCAAATTTCTGGGGATTTTCTAATTGTCTTTCTATGATTGATTTTTAGTTTAATTCACTGTTGTTATGTAACATATTCTGAACTCTTTCAAATCCTTTAAAATTTCTGACACTTGATTTATAACCCAGCTTAGGGTCAATTTTCCTAAAAGTTCATGTGCATATGGAAAGAGTATGTATCCTGCTATTGCTAGATCAGGTGTTCTATATATGTCAATTAAGAGAAGTTTGTCCTTTTTTATTCCTATCAGTTTTTGAGATAAAATGTTAAAATCCCCAATTAAGATTGTGGTTATATTTGTTTTTCTTTTTAGTCCTGTTATTTCTGCTTTATGTATTTTAAAGCTATGTTGTTAGTTGCATTCAAATGCAGAATTACTATATCTCTTTCAGATATGTGCTGTCATTACAAAATTTTCCTCTATGTATCTAATAATATATTTTGCATTGTTCATTTTGATATTAGTATAGCTCTATAACTTCCTTTTGTTTTAGTTTTAATGTAATAGATATTTTCCATCTTATATTTATTCTTTCTGTGTTCCTACAGTTAAAGCATTTCTGTTTTAAGCAGAATGAATTTGGGTTTTAATTCAGGGCCCTCAATCTTTGTCTTAGGAATTTTAGTCCATTTGCATTTTATTTTATTTTATTTTATTTATTTATTTTTTAAAGATTTTATTTATTTATTCATTTATCCCCCCCTTGCTGCTTGTGCTCGCTGGGTCAGCCAACCACGCCGTGCAGGCGGGCTTGCCTTCACCAGGACGCCCCGGGAACGGAACCCGGGGCCTCCCATATGGTAAACCGGAGCCCTACTGATTGAGCCACAACCGCTTCCCGATTTGCATTTTAGATGACTGATATGCGTAGGTTACTATCTTCTATTTTACTACGGTGTTTTCTATTTCTTTTTTCTCATTTATTGCTTAAAGCCTTCTTTTGGATTAATTGTTACAACTGTTTATACACACATACACTCACACTTACTGTATATATACCACACAGAATGTACATATATTCAAACTATTCTTATAATGTTTACTTTAGAAATTACATGCATGGTACTACTTTCATCACTTCTCAAACAACGTTAGGACAATAGAAAACTTTAATCTCATATTTCTTCCACATGTCTTTTGGGTAATTGCTTTAATTAATTTTAATTTTACATGTATTAGAACCCCACAAGACATTATTAGTATAGTTTTGTACATCAATATACACTTGGATTTACCCACATTTCCTCCCTTTCCCCTTCTGCTGCTCTTCAGTCTGCCCTGAATTTCTTTGTTTCTACTGGGACCCTTTTTTTCTCCACTTGAAAAATTCCCTTTAATATTTATTCTAAACTGGAGAAATTTTTCTTTCAGTACTTTGCAAATATTATTGCATTGTGTTTTGGCTTCCATAGTTTCTTTTAGAATTTAGCTATCATTCTTATTATTGCTTCTTTGAAGGAAATGTGCCCACTCACCACCTCCCACTCCAGGTTGTTTTTAAGGTTTTCTCTTTATCTTTGTCTTCAGCATTTTTACTCTGATGTGCTCAGGAATGATTTTCTTTGTATTTATCCTGCTTAGTTCACAGAACTTTCTGAATCTGTGGACTGATATATTCATCAGTTTTGGAAAATTCTTGGTAATTATCTCTTAAAATATTGTTCCTTTCACATTCTTTCACTTTCTCTACTTATGGGACTCCAGTGACATGTAGTTTAGAACTTTTCAATGTATTCCATATGTCACTTATGGCCTTTTATTTTTCACCTTCCTTGCTCTCCATACTTTGCATGGGTATTTTCTACCAACTTATTTTCTGTTTCATTATCTTCTGTTGAGTCTAACCTTCTGCTCAGTTTTTACTCAGTTCATATGTATATATATTTTAAAGATTTATTTACTTTTATCCATTTTTAATACCCTACCCCCACCCCACATTTTTGGCTTTTTGTGTCCATTTGCTGGGCAGTTCTCTGTGTCTGTTTCCTATCCTCTCTTCTTATCCTCCTGTCTTCACTGGGATTCCATCCTGGGAACCTCTGATGTGGGAGAGAGGTGTCCTACCACCTGCGCCACCTTAGTTCCTGGTTTTTATTCAGCGTGTCTCGTCTTGGCTCTCCCTGTGTCACTGTTCTGTTATGTCATCATTTTGCTGTGTGGCTTGGCAGGGCCTGGTGGCGCACCCATGTGTGGGGCCTGCGGCTCACCTGCTCGCGGGACCTGATGATGCACCCATGCACAGGGCCTGGTGGCCCGTGCGCCTTCTATATTTTTCTTTATTTTTACCGGGAGGTCCCGGGGATCGAACCCAGGTAGCTCCATATGGGAGATGGATGCCCAACCATTTGAGCCACATCTGCCTCCCAGTTCATATATTTTTCATTTCTAGAATATCCACTTGATTCTTTTTCTGGGTTCCAGTTCTCTGATGAAATTCTCCAGCTCCTCATTTTTTTTCTTGTGTTTTTTTCACAGCTATTTTAAAGACCATGCCTTATAATTCCCATATCTGTTTCATCTTTGGGTTTGTTTCTATTATTTTTTTCCCTCTTGGTAGTGTTTCTTGGAAAGGCTGATAATTTAAAAATTAAGTGATGGGTATTATGTATGAGGAATTATAGACTCTTTAGATGACATCTTTATAGAAAGGATTACCCTTATCTTCTAGGCAGGTAGTGTAGGTGCTTGTCACCTTAATACAAACAGGGTGTGATCTGACTTGAAGCTGGAATGCAGTTTGGGTAAGGTTTGGTTTACCTCTGGTTTGGCCTACTTCTAAGGTGTGGCCCTGTAACATGCTCATCTTAAAGCCTTGAGTCTTTACTAGGAATTCTAGTAAATATCGGCTAGTGCTAAACTGCCAATATTTGTTTCCTCAGCACCATGCCAATGCACCTGATCTTTTCAGGGACTTTCTATTTGGTTTCTTAGTTTCTCAGCATTTGCAAATGCTTCAAGGGGAAATCCATTGAACATTGGGTTAACATCTCTGCAGCTTACCTTTCTCTTGGATTTTGACCCCTAAGGTCCTTGTTCCCTCAACCACCTCAAATTTCAATTTTCGCTTCTTGGACACTTTGATATTGCCATGCAGAATATTAGATCATGTCTTTGTACTTTTCTCCTCTCAGATACTTGTCACTGGAAGTCCTGGTTGATTGGGCAGCTCTTTGATGCCATCAAATAAATTTTATCAGGGTTTCCTACTTTCTTTCAGCTGAAGGGTAGGTAGGTCTGCTATTTGCTACCCATAAGTAGATGTTCTCGAACTAGAAGTTCTCCCAAGTTAAATTTTACCATTTATTTATTAGACACTTAGGTGCCAGGCATTATGCAAAGTGCTTTATATTTCTATTAATTTATTAAACTAATTTATTGAGCACTACTTAAATTCTGGACAATTGTTAAGCACATGGACTATATCAGTAAACAAAACCATCAGCATGGCTATTGTCATACATCTTATATTCTTGTGATTATGATAAAAGACAAAAAATAAATATTATTGCTATTCATTTACAGATGAGAAAACTGAGATACAGAGAGATTCATTAACGTGTCCAGGTTCAAATAGGTTAGAGTGATAGAGCCAGAATTTGGGGGCATGTATTTCTCTCTGAAGCCCTAAACATACCGAACAAAGGATATTTATACTTATATGAGTTTTCATAAGACTCAGAACTTGGTTATTTATGTATTTTGAAAATCTTGGGAGAATAGCCTATTACAGACTCAAGGTATATGTAAGTAACTGCATAATCTATGATGATCACTTTAATTTATAGTACTTATTCACATTGCTTTTTAGATGCCTGAGCCAACTCATTGTTTGTTTCCCTGTTTAATTTCCTCTTGATTCTCAAGCTACAGTGCAGCTTCCAGTAATCACTGATGAATGGCATGAGTATACTTCTCTGTTCAACTCTTAGTATATACCCAGTACATATTTTTGTCTTTTTGCCTTCCAGATCTAACACCACAACTGCAGGTAAGAAGCCCAACTCTATGCAGCTTTTCCACCATTATGACTGAATAATATTAGGCTGGTATTTAGGGATTTCAGTTGCTTACTTAGTTCATAAGTCAAATTCTGTGCAGTTAAGTTCCCTTTAACTCCTTAGACATACACGGTAAATTGTTTTTTAATCTGGCATTTAATTTCACTTGACTTATTTTTTTAAGCCTTCATTTTTTTCTTCTCTTCATTTATAACTCTATTAGGGTGGAGACACCATTCATTTTGTAAGAAATGCTTTAAACACATTTCATCTATCAGGATTAATTTTGCTGAATGCACCACCAAATAAATACATTAAAAATAACTGTAACGCTTCATTAATCAAAATGTCGACTTCAGCAGATGTGAAACGTTGCTCCCCCTTTAAAATTCTCTTCCTTTGCTTGGGAGTGCTCATCTATTTGACTAAAATATACAAAGTGATGTAAAAGGCTGTCATTCTATTAGAATATATGTGCAGGATTTGAAGGTACAATCCATTATAATTAATGCTAATTAATTATTATATGGTCAAATGAGCAACAAATGCACATGCAAAATCTAAAAAGTTAATTATTTGAAAATTGGTTAATCAATTGTGCATTCAAATGCACATTTGTTTTTAGCATGCAGACACTTTGCACTTTTATAAGGGATTCCTGTAGATAAAAAAACCATTAAAGTAAAAAAATTTTGAAAATATTTCTGCTGCATGGGGAAAGGAAATACAATAAGATCAAATGTATTGGATTCTTAAAAAAATCAAACCTGTTTTTCTCCATAAACAATCTTCAAAAGAAAGAAAAAATATTAGTATGAACATTAATTTAGAATGACAAAAAGAAATCAGTCCAGATTACCTTCTTTGTGGGAGGCATTCAACTTGAATGTAATTGAAAGGAAATCTCTGCAATGTTAAGTGGCCTGCAACCTGCATGAAAGTCCCCCCAAAGGACAATACCCAGATGGAATTTCTCTCTTTTAAAAACAAAACTGGAATCATGTAAAAGTAAAAAATCTCCAGGCAGCTAAGGAGTCTTCAGTAAGACTTTTTCATCTTCAAATTTCACAGACTGAATAACTAAAACAAAAAGGCAGAAACATCAGAAGCAGACACAGTGGCAGCAACAACAAAAATCCTAACAAGCTACTAGAAAGGCATAAGATGAATCATTGCTAAAAAGAAACTTGCAATGTGAGTTACCCATTACCTTGTACATTCAACAGGAAGTCAAATCTACTTAAGGCAGAGGAAATGTTTTATTGGCTCCTGAATATGAGAAATAAGATTCTGTTGTTCTTTAAAGTTGAATTCCAGATCCCCTCTGTGGGAGAAGCAGGAGCAAAGTTTCTGAGCTGAGAGGTTAGATGGTGGCATGGATAAATAAAAGCACAGAGGTGAAAATGAATTTAACTACTATTGTAAATATTTATTTATTTTTGAATAGACAGTTAGATATATATCAAGAGTATCAGTTTAAAGTTAGCTCTAAAAGGTGATATCAGGAATATGAACTTTTATGTGATAGGTAGTGGAGAGTCATTGAAGATTTGTGGCTCAGGATTGTGACTCCATTTAAGATGGATTTTAAAAAATATTACTTTTTTTCAAGAGAGATTGGAGAAGATGGGAATTAGAGACAGGGAGAACCATTAGAGCTTATTTAGTAAATTGAGGTAAATATATCTGAACTTTGATAAAAATGAAGCAATCGATATGGGTGACATTTCAAAGATTGAGTCAACATGACAGGAAGAGTTAGAAATACCTTAAATATTTTAATGCTCTAGGAATGGAAAAGTGATGGAAGAAATGTAAAAGTTGAAATAAATAGTATATCTGGACTTAAGATGCTATGTTAAGTTTTGAAAACATTGAGTTTGGAATGAAAACAGGGCAACAAGTATAGACACAGATATTGTTAGAAGACCTACTATCTTGTTGCTTTCAGGAGTAATTTAAATCAAAGTGGATCTGCTCTAAAAGAAACGGGTTGAGGAAGAGAGGCAGTCTAAAGACTAAACTCTGAGGAGATAGAGAGTGAAAGGATATGAGGATTAAGGTAAAAAAAGAGCTACCAAAAGAGGCAGAAAAATGTCAGTTAGAAAAGGCGGATAGCTGAATAACATAGAATCTCATAAGCCAAAGATGAAGATGGTAGCCTATAATGCATCACAGTGTAAAGGTGAAAAAGCGTAGTTTCTATGGGAGAGTAGTCAGCAGAGTTTAAGAATAGAGAGATCCATAAAATTAAGTTACAAAACAGGGTTACTGGATTAGGGTTTAGAATGAATTTTAAGGATGTGCTATCACTAAGCAGAAGTAGTTATGGAGAACTTAAATTATGGGATAGGTCTTTAGTAAACATTGATTTTGGGAGTATATAGTATGTTCAAGGCACTAGGCTAGGTGATATGAGAAATGATTCTGACTATCAAGAAGATTATACTCTGGATTGGAAGATGAAAGAATAACATATGGGAGGGCATGTGATTATACTCAGAGGTGTGGTGCACACAGTAATAGCTGTTGACATTGATACATGGGAAGAGAGTAAGCCCCATGGACATGGGTGGCATCAAAGGTCTTAATAAAAGGTAGCCCTAAGCTTGAACTTAGAGGACATGAAGACATATATAAACAGATAAAGACAGGAAAAGGCATTCCAGGTAGGAAAGATGAGGGGCTAGATGCTGAGAATGTGTTAAGTGTTATAGCAGACATAATCTAATATCCATCATTAATTCTCCAATCCCCTATTTTCTGCTCACAGAACCTACATTTATTCAGGAGCAATGGAAAATCTCTGATCTCAAGTAGAGTAGGATCCTATCCCAGCCCCAGGAGTGGATTTTGATTACTCTAAAGCAATTGTGGGATTCTCATGCATCTTGCTATTGAATGGTCTAGGGTGGCCTTATAATTCAGTTCTTCCAATGAGAAATGGGACTTCTGGGAAATTTTTGCTTTCTTAGTAAAAGGGGGCAAATTTGGCTGGCACAGACTTTTGTCCTTTTGACTCCCCCCTCTTTGTTCTGCTTGTGATATGGACTAATTCCTGAAGAATTAGGAGCCAAGTTGACAAGCAATGAAGATAGAAGCTAAAACACTAAGTTTGGCTGAGCAAAGAGGTAGAAAGGTCCTGGGTCCTTGACATTATCATTGAGCAGTTGCACTGGCCTGCAATGCTGACCTCTAGACTTCTTGTTTTGTGAGAAAAAAGCAACTATTTGTAGCAACTGTTTAATCTGTGTATTTTTTTGTTACTTACAGTCAAATAAATACATAACTGATAAAGATTTTTAGCAGTTGTGACAATGGAACACTACAAAGGTTAGTGCAAAAAGGCCAAAATAGATTTCTAGCAATATGGCAGTCTAGATACCTATACCAACTATCCTACTGAAAACAAAATGCTGAATAAAATAGAGAAAAATACTCTTAAATGTATTCATAAGTTGGTAAGAAGTCAGGAATATGCAGGCCACAGACTGGGATGTAGCTGGGAATGCAAAGAGGAGAGCAGAGAACACTCAAAACCAGCTTTTTTCTTGAGGACATTAACCATACCATGGGAATGTGAGCACTGGTTTTTGTGGGACTGTGAAATTCAAAGAAGGGTAAAAAGCAGCCTGGAAGCCATCTAAAGTGAGAGTCTAATAAGATGTTCCCTATATAAAGCTGGGATCACAAAGGACTATACACTCAGTGTACATATTTTAATAACTAGAAATAAGTCTGCCCTGTCTTTCCCTTTGGGAAACTATAAGAAAAATTGCCAGTCTCAAACTTTAGTATTGAGTAGAAGAAAATAAATCCTTTGATATTCATAACTATAACAGATTCATAACCCAAATTCGTGCTACCTGGATAGCCAAATATTCAAATAAAAAATTTAGTTTAAAGTGCCTCAGACACCTGAAGGAAGAAAAGACAAATTTTTTTTTTGGAATAACCCACGTTCAAACAAGGTATCAAAACATCTACAGATAAAGTTGCAAAGCAAGTGAGCAGTTCACAATTTTAAAAAAATCACTATATCCACAAGGAAAAAAGACATCCTATAAGAGAAAGGAAATAGAAATAGATCCTTAAACTCCATATTTTAGAATTATCAGACACAGAATATAAAGGTGTGTTAATAAGTTTTAATAATTAAAAGAAAATCTGAGGAAAGAGCCAAAAGCATATTTGAAAAAGAATAAAGCATAACTCCTAGAAATGAAAACAATAATCACTAAAATTAAAAACTCAGTGGATTGAGTGAGCAGCAGATTACAGAGATCTAAAAAAGAATTAGTGAATCAGAAACAAAATACAAACAAACTGAAGAAATTTTCTAGAAAGAATCCCAGAGAGACAGAGAGATGGGAAATATCAAAGATAGGTCAAAATGTAAATATAGCATATTGAAAAGGTCAAATATATGTATGTATATGTACATATGCATATGTACATATATATATATATTTAATTGAAATTTCATAATGAGAAGAGGGAGTGAATGGGGAAGAGGAAATATTTGAAGATGTTATGGCTGAGAACTTCCCAGAAATGATGAAAGACACTGTGGCAGTTTGAAATTATTTTCTGAATGCCAAAAAGAGAAAAATTATGTTTGTGAACTATATTCATTTTTGTGGGTGTGAGACCCTTTCAAAGTGGACTAAATCAGGGAGGTGTGACTCAGGTTGAGTCTCCACCTTTTTTTGCTGGGTTGTATAAAAACAGAAACACACAGGAAAAGGGAGCTCCACCATATTTGATCCTGCCATGTAAAAGAAAGGAGAGGCTCAAAGAGCTGAGGCCCAGGGAGAGATGAGCCATATGCTTGATAGCTTACAGCTGAACTCGGGAAGAAAGTGGAATAGCTGAACCTGAGAGAAGAGGCCGAGTAAGAGACAAGCCTATGCCTGGTTACCCACAGCTGAGCTCCAGGAGATGGTACAGCCTGGAGGGGAAGGCAGAAATCCACAGCCATCTGGCTTCACACCACATGGCAGCTGACTTTGATGACAAAGCATCTCTTATGTGCTTTGAGTTGGACATTTCCTGGCCTTGGAACTGTAAGCATTTATCCCAATAAATCCCCTTTATAAAAGCCTACCCATTTCTGGTACTTTGCATCGGCAGCCCTTTGGCAAACTAAAACAGATATCAATGTGACTCAACAAACCCAATAAATTCCAAGCAGGGAAATTAAAAAAATTCTCACCTATGTAAATCATAGTTAAGTTGGAGAACATCAAAACCAGTCAGAAAGAAATCAACTTCTCTTTAAAGGAGTGACAACTAGATTAATAGCTGATTTCACAACAGCAATAATGGGAGATGGAAGCAAATAGAGTAATATCTGCAAAATGTTGAAAAGAAATAACTGTCAGTTTAGAATTTTGTGATAATATATTAAATGAATGAGGGTGAAATAAAGATAAAACAAGATAGAGAGAGAGAGAGTAAAATACAAAGGGCAAAAAAGAGTAAACAAGTGAACAAAATGGAGCAGAGGATCTAAGATCTGTGGGAAATTATTAAATGGTCTAATATAAATATAATTGGAGTTTTATAAGAGAAAGAAAATAGGACATAATAAATATTTGAAGAAATAATAGATGGAAAATTTCTATATTTATGAAACGGATCAATCTACAGATCCAAGAATCTTTAGTGCACCTCACACAGGATAAATCCCAAATCAAACCACACATAGGCACATCATAGTCAAGCTGTTGTAAACCAAAGATAAAAAGAAAAATCTTGAAAGCAGTCAAAGAAAAAAGACATTATATGCACTTATAAGCTTGATGACTGAATTCTCTTTAGAAACAATTATGGCCAAAACCCAAAACCAAACAAAAACAGAATGACATATTAAAATGATAAAATAGAAAAAAATGTCAACCTAAATTCTATATGCATAAAAGTATTTTAAAAAATGAATGTACACAGTTAAGATCAAATGGGCTACTTAGTGGTCATGGGAAAGGTTTTTCATTACCTTTCAGTAATGGACACAGGACATAGTAAATATCATCAATAATTATTAAACTGTACTGTCTAAATTGTAAACTATACTGTAAACCATTGACAATGTTTAGTTGCTATATTTTACTATCTGTATAACAGTTATAACAATGCTAACATCCATAAAAAAAAAAAAAAAGATTTTAATATGGGGTGGGGAAGGGTAAGGGAGATTGGGTATGTGGGAGTCTTTAGTATTCCGTGTGTGACTTTGCTGTGACCTAAAACTTCTTTGAAAATTAAATGAAAATTTGGGAGACACTGGGGAACGAGAGGGGGAAGGTGTCACGGTACACTGTACATCCAATAATACAGCGATAAAAGGAAAAAAGAATAATTAAAAAAAAAAAAGGATTTTTTTTCCCCATATTTTGAATGTACCAATCCGCTAATTATATTTTTAGTTTAGTTTTTTTTTTCTTCTGAGTTTCCTTGTATTTATCTCTTGCATTTAAGCTTATCATTATTATTTCATTTTCCTATTAATTGCATTTGGTTATTATATGGGCTTCATGTTCAAGGAAGATTTAGATCACAGAAGGGTTACAATGGGGGCTGCAGAGGATCATTGGTGGGGGGTGTCTAGGATGGGGAATTCATGGGAGTAAGTTCATCTGAATATACATGAAAAATATATAAAATTGTTCAAATGATCAAGGGATGGGGCATGGTCACGGTGGGTAGACAATCACTCAATAAATGAGGGAATCTGAATTCCCAGCCTGGAGAGCTCTGCCAGATTCTCCAAGGGAGCAGCAACAGTCCCCTGAGTGCAGGGGCAGTGTCTGGCAAAAGAGGATTGCCCACTGATCGGTTCTGGTTATTGATGACTAGCCTTGTGAGTCTTTGCTCTTGTAATTGAAACTTAGCCTACTGTTATGGGGTGCCTAAGGGTTGCCTCCTGAGAGCTTCCTTGTTGTTCAAATGTGGCCTCTCTCTAAGCCAAACTCAGCATATGAATGCATTACCTTCCCCCCAACGTGGGACATGACTCCTGGAGATGAGCCTCCCTGGCAACGAGGGATTAATACCAAGTGCCAACTGGCAATAAGACTGGAAAATGACCTTGAATAAAAGGGGGAAAAGGTAAAGAGAAATGAGTTCATGTGGCTAAGAGAATTCAAAGAGAGTCAGGAGGTCATCCCAGAGGTAACGCTTATGCACACCTCAGCAGGATCTCATAGAACACCAAAGCGGATATCACCCCACACAGAGGGGCTCCTGAGGGCTCTGGAGACACCCAGGTCCTATATAAGGGGGGATAGCCCTAGAGATTGACGCCTTATTAGTGGGCTCTACTTTGGAATCTGTGCTCCTGAAGGTGACAGAGTTGGACTCAAATAAGTCTCCCTGCACATGGTCCATCAGTCCCTTCTATTCAAACCTATATGTGATGCTGGGGTTTTTAGGTGTACTTCCAGAGACTGGAGCCTCTGGCCTACCTATGTGCCAGGTGTGCCTGGAATCTCGGTGGAGCTGCAACTCCTACCCTACAGCTCAATGGACTCATCCAAGTCACCTGGTGAGGAGACGACAATGGGCAACGGCCATCCCAGGGAATGGAGAGGGCCTGCACCTGCAGGCAGGATAATCCCATCCACCATATCCATGGGATATAAGCCCTCTCTCACTTGGAGGTGGAGTGGACATCACCATCCCAGACCCCTCAGGATTGAGGGAAGAACTATGGACTAGAGTGGACTTAATGGTATTCTGTTGTAGACGTACTGTGATTCAAGCAATGGAAGAAATTATAACAGTGAGGTGGAGCCGGTGGCCACTGGACGCTTTTGGGACAGGGAGGGGAAGGGCAGTTGAAATACAGGGGCTTTTTCGGGGAAAAAAAAAAATAATGTGGGAGGGCTTCCAGGAAAATGGCATCAAAGTAGGTAGGCAGACCACAACTCTCTCACAAAAAAGAATGGAGAAAGGGCAAAAACCTATCTGAGGGAGCTGACCTGAAGAAATACAGGACAAGAAAGCACTATGTATCATCCAGGAGGGAACTAGACAGATAAAGAAGCCAAAGGAAAACCTTGAGTTACCTGTGGCTGGAAATGGCACGTATACTCCACCCTTAAGGCAAATAGCCTTGATAAAGTCCCTGAGTCACTACAATCAACTAATTGGGAGGGAGCGATACCTGTGAGAAAAGGGGTCTGGTGGAGGGTGGAGAGTGGTTTCTTTTCAGTGAGTTTGGCCACCTGAGCCCTCTTTGAATCTTGGAGGGGACTGAGGCAGTCATGGGGAGAGAGGAGGGGTTATCTGATCAGGCAGGCTATCACACTCAGCCTACCTGGGAGAGAGAGGAACTAAGGTAGAGAGGGGGCAGAGACAGTCCCCTAAACAGCATGGCTGAGCAAACTGTTAGCAGCCTAAATTGCCTGAGGGAATGGAGGCAGGAAGACTCAGATAAGCTTTCAGAAGCTTACTTAAGCTTGTGGAGCTGGTGTAGCTCAGTGGAGAAATTACTGCCTTGCATATACTGGGTTTGAATCCTGGGTTTCCTTAGAGAAGTGATCCAGAGAGTGATCCACTGGGTTATCAGGTACCCAGCTGGTACCTTATCACAGGGAACATATAGACAGATTTATTTATTTTTTTTAGGTTTCTTCGATCTGTTATTTTTTACTTTTTATTAGTTCCTTTCTTTTTTCTTTATTTTATTTGTTAAAACCCAGTGCATCACCTGTGCACGGCAGTCTGAAGGGCAATTGATTTATGAGCATTGGCACCCTGAGAAGCTCTTTAAGGGCTTAGAGGGAAGGCTGTTTTTCCTGGGTTGTTTTCTTTTTCTTTTTTTGTTGTTTTGTTTCTTGTTTGCTGTCTTTCCCCTTTCTTTGTTTCCTTTGTTTTTCTTTTACTTATTTTTTTCTACCTACTTTATTTCTTTTCTTCATTTTTCTATCTTCTGTTTCCTGTTTTTTTCTTTCATTTCACCTCTTTTAGTTTGGATTTTTTCTCTCTCTTTTTCCTTTTTCTTTTTCTCATCTCCTCTCTTCTCACCATTCTGGCCTTTTAATTCATTATATTTTTTTCTCTATTTTGTTCCTTGTTTCATTTGTTCTATTCCACCTTTTTTATTCTTGTTCCTTTGTACTTTTTTTTTTTTTGACTTTTTACTCATATTACTTATTTTCCTAGCTCTTGTATGGTTCTTTTTCTACCTTATTATTATTACTACTACTATTATTCTTTTTCTCTTCTTATCTCTTTCCTTTTCTCTGATCCTAATATTGTTTTTCTCAAGGGAACACATACAACTGCAAGGATATAGAATAAGAGTAAGCAAGTGTCAAAAAGGAACATTCCTCCCCACCACCCAAACAAAATAAAACCCTAGAGTAGAAAGAGAAGCTAACCAACCAAATAAGCCCATCAAGATAAATGGATGCCTAGACACCAACAAAAAATTACAAGTCATACTAAGAAACAGGAAGACATGGCTCAGTCTAATGTACAAACTAAAAAACAGAAGGAGATGCAGAACATGGAAAAACTAATCAGGGATGTCCAAACAAATATCATGAACCAACTTAATGAAGTGAAGGAAGAGATAAAGGATATTAAGAAGACACTGGGGAACATACTGAAGACAGTATGGGGAACATACTGAAGAAATTGTAAACATACATAGAGAGATAACAGATATGATGGTGATGAATGGCACAATACAAGAAATAAAAAATACACTGGAATCACATACAGCAGATTTGAACAGGCAGAGGAAAGATTAGTGATGTTGAAGACAGTACCTCTGAAATCAAACAGATAGTAAGACAGATAGATAAAAAGATAGAAAAAATCCAGCAGGGACTTGGGGATTTGAATGACAACATGAAACACACAAACATATGCATTATAGGCATCCCAGAGGGAGAAGAGAAGGGAAAGGGGGCAGAAGGAGTGTTGGAGGAAATAATGGCTGAAAATTTCCCACTCTTTTGAGGGACATGGACTTACATCTCCACAAAGTGCAGTGCACCCCAAACAGTATAAATCCTATTAGGCCTACCCCAAGACACATATTTGACAAATTATCCATTGCTCAATACAAAGAGAAAATACTGAAAGCAGCAAGAGAAAAGAGATCCATCACATACAAGGGAAGCTTGTTAAGATTAAGTGCTAATTTCTCATCTGCAACCATGGAGGCAAGAAGGCAGTGGTATGACATAGTTAAGGTTCTAAAAGAAATGGTTTCATAAACTTTACACTCACTGCTAGGTATATATCCAGAAGAATTTAAAGCAAGGGCATGAATAGATATATGCATACCAATGTTCATAGCGGCATTATTCACTATTGTCAAAAGTTGGAAGCAACCCAAACATCCATCAACAGATGAATAGATAAGCAAATTGTGGAGTATACATGCAATGGAATATTACTCAGCTGTAAGAAGGAATGCAGTATTAACACATGTGACAACATGGATGAATCTTGAAGACCTTATGTTGAATGAAGTAAGCCAGGCACTGAAGGACAAATATTACATAACCTCACTGATACAAGTTAAGGAAATTGATCAGACTCACTGAGCTAGAGTCTGGAAAATGGGTTTACAGGAGACAGAAAGGGAGTAGAGGGTGGTGAGCCAATGTCCATATGGGCAAAATCTACGATAAAGTGGAAGGGTGTAGTTGTGCAGTGGTTGGGTGTGACAGTGGTACAGTGATGCTAGTGGTTTTGGCAGTGCTGGTCTGTGAGAGAGGTAGGGTGGGGGGTTGAGTTGGCCTATCCATGGAGCTGGGGGGAGGGTTGGGGAAAGGAGCAGGTGAACTCTGGGGATTTGCAGGTCCGTTGTTAAAATTACAATGTCAGGAATGTTCCTTTGGCAAATATGGCAGAGGAGATTTACTGGTATAGGGTGTTGGAAGTGGGAGGGCATGCAGGACAGGGTGCACCTGGACAGGCTTGTATGGAATATGTAAGTGCTATTCTTGTCATAGTGTGTTATATCAGTGGGTGGAGACCCACACAATAAACAATAAAATATTATTCCATCCTGGGGAGTAGTGCTATGTTCCCAAATAGAGGGGCAAGTCTCTTGAGCAGTACCTAAGAAAAGAAAGACCAATATGTCAAGCCTGCAATATTATTGCAAGTAATTATGAATCTTTTTCTTCAAAAAGTGAGACTTAGTGGTTACCATAGGTCCCAAGGGGAGGAAGAGGGAAGAATAGAATAGATGGAACATATGGCATTCTTGGGGCATTGGAATTGTTCTGCATGATCTTGCAATAATGGATACAGGCTATTTTAAATTTCATCAAAATTTATAAAAGTGTACGGTCCAAAATGTAATTCAAAATGCAAACCATTGACCATTGTTAGTAGCAATGCTTCAATATTTGTACATCAATTTTAACAAATGTATCATCCATATGTAATATGTTATTAGTAGGGGAAGGGAGATGAGTATATGGGAATCGCCTATATTCTCTACATGACTTTTCTGTAACTGAAATCTTCTTTGAAGATAAAATAAAAAAAAAAAAAAAAGACACTGGGGGAATATACAGAAGAAAATGTCACTGTAGATACAAGACAACAGATCTTACAGTGATGAAAGACATAATGTCTAAACATTTTTTTAATTTTAATTAAAAAAAATTTTTTTTTGTATTTTATATGTTAGTTAAAAACGATCACTATTATTTAATTTTCTTATTTTTATTTGTTTATTTTCTTGGCTTCATCTTTATAGAGGTTTTGGATCACAAAAGGGTCACAGGGGGAAAATGTAAAGACAAATGAGTTTATATGACTAAAAGACTTCAAAGTGAGTCAGGAGGTCATCCCAGAGGTAACACTTATGCACATCTCAGCAGGATCTCATAGACTGCCAAAGTGGATACTGCCTCAAATAGTGGGGCTCCTGAGGGCTCTGGAGACACCCAGGTCCTATGGTCAAGGCAGATAGCTCTGGAGTTTGATGCCTTGCCAGTGGGCCCTACTTTGAAGTTTGTGCTCCTGAGAGTGACAGAGTTGGACTCAATTATGTCTTCCCTACACGTGGCTCATTTGTCCCTTCTATTTAAACCTATACTTGGTGTTGGAGTTTGTAGGTATAATTCTAAGAGACTGGAATCTTTGGGCTATCCATGTGCCAGCCGGGCCCGGAGCCTCAGAGGAGCTGCAACACCTACTCTCTAGTTCATTGGACTGAACAGAACAACTAATAAGGAGAAGAGAATTTGTCAACCACCATATCAAGGAAATGAGAGAGCCTAAAATTGCAAGCAAGAGTCCCATCCATCAGCTGTATGGGATCAAAGCCCTCTCTCAATTAGAGGTGGAATGGACATCACCATCCCAGAATCCTCAGGATTAGGAAAATGAACCATGGACTAGGTGGACCTACTGGTATTCTACTATAGACTTATTGTGATTCTAGCAATGGAAGAAATTACAATACTGATGTGGAGGTGTGGCCACTGTAGGTTCTGGGGGCAGTGAGAGGGAAAAACAGTTGTAATATGGGGGCTTTTTGGGACTTGGGAATCATCCTGAATGACATTGCAATGACAGATATAGGCCATTTTATATTGTCCCATAACATGCAGAACTGTGTGGGAGAGAGTGTAGACTACCATGTAAACTATGGCCCATGCTCAACGGCAATACCCCAGGATGCATTTATCAATTGCAATGAATGTGCCACACTAATGCAGGATGTTGTTTATGTGGGAGGGTATGGGAGGTGTGGGGAGTGGGGCATATGGGAATCCCTATATTTTTTGTGTAATATTTATGTAATCTAAATACCTTTAAAAAAATTATATATATAAAAAAAGGTATAGGGGATTTTCATATAGCCATCCACCCCTACACACACATTTCCCCCCTATTATTACCATATTGGTGTGGTTCGTTTGTTGCAATTGATGAACTAATATTGAAGAATTGCTATTGACCAGGGTCTATGGTTTGCATTGTGGTTTGCACTGTGCACTGTACAGTTTTATAGACTTTGACAAACGTTTAATGTTAGGGATCTGTTGTTGCGGTATCATGTGGAGCAATTCCAATGCCTTAAAAAATTCCCTGTGTTCCATCTGTTCAACTCCCCTCTCCCCTCTGAAGTCTTGGTGACCACAATCTTTATATCAGTGTTTCAAGTTCTTCCGTTAACACATGATAATAACTACAATAACAATAAATCTACTGTGGCCCGAGAGGGGAAAAAAAAGAAGGGTCACAACTATGGCAGGGCAGGATCATTGGTGCAGGGTGTCGGTGAAGGGAGGATGCATGGGAGGGCATTCATCTGGGGCATGCCTTTAAGGCATATGAATATTCTCAAATGTTCATGGGGCATTGTCATGGTGGGTGGAGAGCCACACAATAATCTAAAGGAAATCGAATTCCCATCCTGGGGAGTTCTGCTACATTCTCTATTGGGACAGCAAGAATCCCCTGAGTACAGGATTGGTGCCTAGTGAAAGAAGATGGACCATTGCACTGGACCTTTGATATTGATGATTGTACTTATGAACCTTTTCTTTTGAAATGAAACTTAGCCTAGTATTATAGGTTGTCTAAGAGTTACCTAATGAGGGCCTCCTTGTTGCTCAAACATAGCCTCTCTCTAAGCAAACTCAGCATATAAATACACTATCTTCTCCGTGGTGTGGGACATGACTCCTGGGGATGAGCCTCCCTGGCACCAACGGATTATTACCAAGCACCAACTAGCAATACACCTTGACCATAAGGGGGAAATGTTAAATAGAAATGAGTTTTTATGGCTAAGAGATTTCAAAGTGAGTTGGGAGGCCATTCCAGTGGTTCCACTTATGCATGACTCAGCAGCACCTCATTGACTGCCACTGTAAATAATGTCTCAAATAGCAGGGCTCCTGAAGGCTCTAGAGACATCAGACATTATAAGCAGGACAGACAGCTCAGCAGTTTGTCACCCTGCCAGTGGGCCTTGGAATTTATGCTCCCCAGTGTGACAGAATTGGACTCATTTGTGGTTTCTGTACACATGGCTTTTCTGCACCTGCACCTGATAGGCATGTGTCCAAGAGACTTAAATCTTTGGTCTATCCATGTGCTAATTGAGCCCTGAGTCTCAGCAGAGTTGCAACACCTACTCTCCAGTTCATTGTACTCACCCAGGACAACTAACGAGGTGATGATGTTGGATAAAGCCCATCCCAAGGTACAGAGAGAATCTGCAACTGCAAGCAAGATAGTTCCATCCATCTGCCCCATGGTATCTAAGCCCTCTCTCACTTAGAGGCAAAGTGGGCATCACCATCTAAAAATCCTCAGGTTTGGGGAATGAACAATGGACTAAAGTAGACTTAATATTATTCTACTATAGACATATTGTCTTCTAGCAACGGAAGAACTTGTATCATTGATATAGAGGCAGTGACCACAAGAGGATTTGAGGGAAGGGAAAGCTAAAAATAGGTGTAATATGGGGGCATTTTCAGGACATTGGAATTGTCCTGCATGATGTTGCAATGACAGATATAGGCCTTTATATATTTTGTCATAACTTACAATATTGTGCAGGGAAGAGTATGAACTATAATGTAAACTATAATCTACAGTTAGTGGCAATGCTTCAGAATGTGTTAATGAATTGTAACAAATGTACCACACTAAAGAAGGATGTTGTTAATGTGAGAAAGTGTGGGAGGGAGAGGAAGTGGGGCATATGGGAATTCCCTATTTTTTATGTAACATTTACGTAATCTAAAGTTTCTTTAAAATAAAAAAAAAAATGAATGTGATAAAGGACAGTTTCAAATGAGCAAAAGCTGAAAGTTTGTCTACAGCTAAGTTGCACCACAAGAATTTATAAAAGAGTTCTTTAAGATGCAGGGAAATTAAATGAGATATAAAGGGAAAAATAATACCAGAAAAGTGTAAATATGATGAGAAATATAAAGAGCCTATATGAATAACTTTTTTCATATATATATATATATATATATTTAAATTTCTTTTAAGGACTCAACTGCTTGAAGTAAAAATATAACAATTTAGTGTTGGAATTATAGCATAAATATAAGTAAAATATATGACTCCAAGTGTACAAAAGACGAGAGGGTAGTATAAACAGAAGTATATTGTGAAAAGTTTCTTATATTATTCATGAAATAGTAGAATAGTTTTTGAAGGTAGACACCAGTAATTTAAGGATGCATATTGTAGTACAGCAACCATTAAAAAATAAAGAAAAAGAGGCATAACTAAAAAGTCAATAAAAGAGTTAAAATGGAATAGTAAACAATACATGATTCAAAGGAGAGAAAAAGGTAGGAAGAATGAAATAGAGAAACAATGAACAAATGGGACAGATAGAAATCAAAGGCCAAACTTATCAATGATTACTTTAAATGTAAATGGACTGAACAATCCAATTAAAAGGCAGAGATTGAATAATAAAAATATCCAAGATCAAAGAAGGAAAAAGATAGAAAAAGGTATATTATGCAAACAATAAACTTAAGAAAGCTGGTGTGGCTGTATTAATATCAGATAAAGGAGAGTTCAATATGGAGACTGATACCAAAGATAAATGGAGTGTTTAATCTCCTTCCCATGTGTGTGTGCATGTGTGTATGTGAGGCTGTGACTTACTTTTTACCAATAGGTTATGGCAAAGAAGATGGCATGTTGCTCCTATGATCATGTTAGGTTATATAAACCTCCTTCTTGCTATCAGAATTGTTCTTGATGTTATGCTGGATGTGAAGAAGTAAACTGTAATGTTGTGAACTGCCTATGGAGAATGTCACATGGCAGGGTAATTGTGAGTGGTCTCTAGGACCTGAGGGCAGCTTCTGGCCAACAACCAGTAAAAACCTGAAGCTGTAAGTCTTACAGTCCCATGGAAATGAATTCTATAATCAACCCAAGTGAGCCTGGAAATGGATTCTTTTCAAGTAGAGTCTCTAGATGAGAACAGAACCCTAGCTTATACCTTGATTTCAGCCTACTAGGATCCTGAAGCCGAGAACACCAAGCTAAGCCATACCTGGATTCCTGACCCACAGAAAATGTAAAATTATAAAGGTGTGTTATTTTAAGCTGCCAATTTTGTGGTAATTTGTTATACAGCAATAGACAACTAATACATGGTTCAAAATGATATTATGAACATTTGCAGAATATCACATTGATACACTACATTGATATATCAGGCTAATCAGGCCAAATGAGTTAGACATGGCTAACATGATGGAAGCCTTGGTAAGGCACATGTACTCCAGAGTGTAGGAGATAAACCTCTATGAAGATTCAGAGACCAGGGACATCAGTGAAATGTTTAGGGGGCCAGTAGTGAGGGACATGCAGTAAGATCCCATCTAAAGCAAAGAACAAATGATTGTAATTTGCCCTCCTCCAGAATCCCACACACACACAAGGGAGTACAAGCTGCCAGTTTTGAATGGGGCCCAGTGCAGGAAGGTCTTTGCAGCAGGTCCTGGGCTATGGTGTATTAAGTACTACATTTGGGCTACTGAAATCTGACAGATCTTATGGTATTAGAGGTCTAAGTGATGGTAAAAGATGCCTTGTGGATTTTGGGCAAGTCCCAGTGGGAGAATCTAAATGAAGGTCTCTGGTGTTCTTGAGCCTGGCCATCCCATATGTAGCAGAGAATTACATGACTTTTGAAAAACAAACTTTTGGCATAGTGGTGGCTTGGAGCTATGTACCCTAGAAGGACATGTTCTTAAACTTAATACATTCCGGTGGGTGTGAACCCTTGTAATAAGACCTTTAACTGAGATTATTTCAGTTGAGGTGTCCCAACTAAACCAGAATGTGTCTCAATCTTTTTACTGCAGTCCTTAATAAGCAGAATAAATTCAGCCAAAAGGAAGAGAAAGTCAAGACAGGGAGCAGCCAAAAACTGAAAGTCAACAGAACTGAAAAACCTGAAGAGGCTGCATGTGCATTACCATGTGACAGAAAAGCCAAGGACCAAGGATCACTGTCAGCCAGCCCCAGAATGAGTCTTCTGGGAGAAAGCATCGCCTTGATGACATCTTGAGTTTGGACTTCTCCTAGCCTCAAAACTGTGAGCCAATAAATTTCCATTGTTTAAACCAACCCATTGCATGGTATTTACTTTAGCAGTCAGGAAACTGAAACACATGCTAATAGGCAATGATGGAGTAGAGTATATAACCGTTTGTCTGCAAATGCCCATCATGAGCTGCATTGTTTTAAACCCATGAAGCTGTATGGTTTGTATGGTTGGGTGGGCTCCACAACAGTCCATTATAAAATAGAAGTGTTACATATGGGATTGAGTATGAGCAGAGAACAAAAGCAAGTTGCATGAGCAAGTAGTCTATACTTCCATTTCATCTGCTATTGTTACACCAGTAACTCCCTCAGGTCACAATTTCAGTTGTATGAGATATCCCTTAAAATAAACTGAGAAAAACAAAGCCTAAGCTTGGCTTATCAATGGGTCAGCTTGGTATGTTGATACCTAATCAAAATGGATGGCAATTTCACCAAGTGGGTTTGAAAGGCAATGGTGAGAGAAAGTCCCCCCAATAGGTAGAGCCTTGGGTGATACTTTATATGGATAGAGAAGATCTGAGGTTAGAAGATATATGGGCTTATAGATATTGGTGAATGGCCTTGATGGCTGTTAAGGAACTGGTAAGGAACAAGATTCATTTTCAGGGGCAAAATGATATGGGTAGAGGCATATAGATGAATATATGGAAATGGACATGAAGTATAAAGACTTTCACATGGCTCAGTAAGACCCACTAGATAGCAGTCACAACAGAGGAGATATTAAAAACTAAGTAGACCAAATAGCTCTGCTAGATGACATCAACAGATTTTGTTATCAGCTACCCCAGTGCTAGAACAATGTGCATATGTGCCAAGTCACCATGGTGACAAGGATGGAAGTTCTGCATGAATCCATTAGCATGGATTCCCACTTGGAAAGTCTAATCTAACTATTACTACCACTGCATTTCCAATCTTTCAGCAACCCATACTAACAAAAAGCCCTGAAAATGGTATCATTCCTGGAGAACACCAAGTGTCCACATGGAGAAAGCCAGAGATGGATTTTGACAGGCATAGATATATATTCTGGGTATGAGTTTCCCTTTATTGCCTGAAGACTCTCTGTCAGCACCATTATTTGAGGGCTTGTAGAATGTTTAATGCACTGGAATGGGATCCTACATATTATTGCATTTTAAGGGAATTCAGTTTAGAGGAGGTATAGGTGTAGCCCATGACCATGGATTTTATATACAATACTGTCATGAAACTGCTGGCCTGATAGAGGAGAGGAATGGCCTGTTGCAAGCACAGCTGAAGTGCCAGCTTTGAGGTGACACTTCACAATGAGGGTGTAACATCTTCCTGCTTGGAATATATACCCTGAAACAAAACCTTTATATAGTGGTGTATTGACAATAGGAAGAAAATGGCTCCACAGACCATGGGTTGGAGCAAAATGGTCCCTCCTACCATCATTTCCAATGACCTACTTTGGAAATTTCTGGTGCAGGCTCTGGGATGGTATGGGTTAAGCACTGCCCTGAAACATCTCAGGGTGGGACAAGGTGGTGGCCATTCTCACCCTGGGCTGGCAGTGTCACAATATATTTGATGGGCAGCTCCTTGTGGAGAGGTGGTTTCTTGCCCATCTCTCCCCACATCCAGGTACCAGGTGTATTTCTTTAGGGCTCCCTGTCTCTGTGGTTTGGGGTATCAAGCCTGTGGGAAGGGAAGATCTACTTTCCTGCCCCTGACCAGGTCAGCATTTTCATTTTGCTTTTCACTGCAAATTTTTCTGCATGTAGAACTGACAGGAGCAGGAGCCATCACACCACTGCTAGGTGGTAAGGTAAGATTCCTGGGGATCCATAAATAAAGCTCTTATCCCATTGCCTGTAGAGAGTAAGATCTCAAAAATCTTATTTTTTATTGTTATCATGACTATTAAAGAGGAGAAAACAAAAGAGAAAAAACAATGTCAACTGTTTTGCAAGAACAGGCAGGCTGGGTATATTATATATGTAGATTAATCAGGTAACTGATTTATATCTAGGCATAATACAATCAAATCAAGGAAAGCAAATTTCTATTCACATCTAAATTAGGATACACAGGAGCATCACTTATGATGACAACTTTTTATTTAATGATTGATTTAGTTAAAAAGTTTACATGCTGTAGAAACACTGTAACACAAAATAAAGTAAAAATAAAGTAAAGCTGTCAAAATTGTATTCCAAATAAAAATAGTATCCTGGAAAGAGAAAATTATACCTGAAAGCATCAGGTCAAGGGTTTAAAAGTTTAACCTTGTTTATCCAGAAGGAATTTTAGAAATTGATTTCATTTGAGGATAATGATATAACAACTACATAAATTTAGTTAAAAAAAAGTTATAATCTGATAGTGTGACATGCTGATTAAAATGGACCCAAAAATATAATTTGTTTTTCTTCTTTCAACAGTCGTTCATTTTTTGAGACATATTAATATTTTAAAGAAGCTTTAGATTACATAAATGCTACATCGAAAATATAGGGGATTACCATATACCCCCTCCCCCTCTCCTATTTTTCCACATTAACAACATCTTTCATTAGTGTGGTACATTTGTTACAATTGAATAACACATTGAAGCATTGTTACTAACCATAGACTATAGTGTACATTATTGTTTACACTTTGCCCCACACATTTTTATAGCTTTTGACAAAATGTGTAATGACATGTATCCATCATTGCAATGTCATCCAGGACATTTCCAATGTCCCAAAAATGCCCCTATTCTTCCCTCTCCCTCCCCTCAGAACCTCTAGTGGCCACTGCCTTTATATCAATGATACAAGTTCTTCCATTGTTAGAATAAAATAAGTCTACTTTAGTCCATAGTTTCATTCCCCCCTTTTGCTTGTTCATTTCTCATTCTTGAGGATTTGGGGATGGTAATGCCCACTCTGTTTCTGATTGAGAGGAGGCTTAGATCCCATGGGGCAGATGGATGGAATTGTCTTGCTTGCAGTGTAGATACTCTGTTTTTGGAGGATGGACATTGTCAATCATCGTCATTTTGTTAGTTGTCCTGGGTGAGTCCAAAGAACTGGAGAGTAGGTGTTGCAACTCTGCTGAGATTCAGGGCTCAACCAGCTTACGAACGGACCAAAGATTTAAGTCTCCGGGACATATATTTAACAAGTATCATTCAACAAGTATTTATTGAATGTGTACTATATGCCAGGTACTGGGGATATACCTGTGAACCAAACAGTCAAAATTCCTGACCTCATGAAGCCTACTTTAAAATAAAATGAAGAGAATTATCATAACACATTTGGAGAAAACAATATTAGTTAAATAACACGTTAAATACTAAATATTATCTCATTTTATTTTTATTAGTAAAACACACAGATTATAAGTGTACAGCTCAATGAATTTTTACATCTGTATACACCTTTGTAAAACCATCTAGATCAAGTATTAAAATTTTCCATTATCTTAGAAAGTTCCCTCAAGCTCATTCCAGTGAATAGCCATCTCCCTTCTCACTTATAATAGATTATTTTTGCCTGTTACTAAAATTTCTATAAATAGAATAATACAGTATTGATGATTCTGTATGGTAAATCATACAGCATGATGATTTTGTGTCTGGCTTCTTTTGCTCAGGATAATGTGAACGAGATTCATCTGTTATTGCATGGATGTTTTTCTTTTTGTTGGTGGTGGTGGTATTCTTCCTTATGAATATTCCTCAATTGGTTTATCTATTCTTATGTTCCTGGATATTTAGATTGTTTATTTGCCAGTTTTTCTAGGGGTTGGTTTATCAATTTTATTAATATTTTTCAAAGATAATCTTGTGACTGTTGATATTCTAAATCAATCATATCTTTCCTTTTATTTCTAATTTAAAAATTAAATTTCTTCTACTTTGGTTTTAATTAGCTCTTCTTTTCCTAGTTTGTTCAGATGGTGACATATATCTTTGATTTTATACCATGTTTCTTTTCTAATTTAAATTCTATAAATTTCCCATTATACACTGCTTTAGTTGCATTCCTTTGGATTTTAGTATGTTGTATCTTTTTTTCATTCATTTCAAATACTTTTTAATTTCCTTATTATTTCTTCTTAAACTTATATGTTTTTTATAAGAGTGATAATTTCCAAACAATTTAGAATTTTCTAGTTTTCTTTTTGTTCTTATTTTTTAGTATAATTCCATTGTGGTCAAAGAACATATTCTGTATAATTCCAATCTACTGAATTGTTTTGATAATTGCTTCATTTACTAGCATACAATCTATTTTGATAAATGTTCCATGTGTCCTTAAGCTATATGTATTTTTCAGTTGTTTGATACAATGTTCTAAAAATGTAAATGTTGATTAGCAGTGTTGTATAAATATTCTATATCCTTATGTGATGATTAGGCTAATGTGTCAACTCAGCCAATTAATTGTGCCCAGTTGTTTGGTCAGTACAAAGGCATTTCATGGACTATAATCATCAGTAAGTTGACAGCATATATGGCTGATTACATCAACAATCTACTGAGGATATTGCCCTCAGCAATAACTGAGGTCTCATCCAATCACTTGAAGGCCTTAAAAGGAGAAGTGATTTCAGAATTCAGAGAGAAAATTTTCATCTCTGTTTCAGACAGCCAGCATCTTCCAGGGAACTCATCAAGGACCTTCATCTGAGTCCCTGGCATGCAGCCTGCCCTATGGAATTTGGATATATGCACCCCCATGGTCGCATGAGACAATTTTATAAAATCACATACTATTTACAGTTATCTCGTGTCAGTTCTGTTTCCCTAGAAAATCCTCACTAATACAGCTTGGTACCAGGAATGGTTCTTGAGAAACAGAATCTTAAAAATGGGATTTCTGAATCAATGCTGGGATTTTTACAATTGGCTCTCTAATCTGATTAGATTGAAAAGCACTAATGACTCTGTTTCCAATAATGAAGAGGCCACTGACAGTTCATGGTGTGAACTGGCAATAGAGATACGCAAAATATCACCACTGGATATGACTACTTCCATGCTTATAAGAGGCAGGGCTCTAGGTGAAAGTGTTTTTAACACCTTTAAAACCTATCTTTGTGGAGTTAAAAGTTACAATGATGTTGGCTGGCTGCTCCTAAATATGCTGGGTACAGTTACAAAAGAAAGAGAGGAGCTTAAGTCTTCAAATTTGCAACTTAAGCCCTGCATGAATAATGTGAAATTTTCCATATGTGCCCTGAAAGAAAATCTTGTTTCATGCAGCATGGATATGAGATCTCTGAAAACCAGACTCAGAGTCTCATTGTGTGAGTAGCAGAGTTACAATGGAAACTAAAATCTAAATGTTGCAGGACATCTGCTGTTAAAGTGAAGGCATTGACTGGAAAGGAGTGGAATCCTGAGGAGTAGAATCCTAGGATGGAGACATATGGGTTGATGATGATTGCATTGGGGATACTGAATCCTAAATTCTGCTGAGACTTTGCCAGATAAACCTGTAATGGTCTGCCCTGGAGAGACAGCCACCTGACCTCTTACCTGCTCTGAGGAGATGACCACCCAGTGTCAACACTATACCACTCAACTTCCAGCCTCCCACAAGAAGTCCAGACCTCCTCCCCACTCTGAAGAGTCAACCACCCAACCTCCACCTTACCCTAAGACTGCCATTGAATCTCCTGAAGAGAGTAATCCTGGCTCACCATGTGAAACATCAATGGAGTGCCTTGATACCTTGGCTTGCAAGACACTTCTAAGGTTTCTCATTACTCACCCACACTGCCCCTCTTTTCTTTCAGACCTGTAACTAGATTAAAGTCACAAAAAACTCCTAAAAGTTAAGTACAAAGTGTGACCCATGAGGATGTATGCTATACTCCAAAAGAACTACTTGAGTTTTCCAATTTATATAGACATAAGTCAGGGAAATATGTGTGGCAATGAATATTAAGGGTATGGGGTAATGGTGGAAGGAATATAAAGTTGGATCAGGCTGAACTTATTGATATAGGCTCACTAAGCATAGATTCTGGAGTCAATCTTGCAGCTCAAGGGGTTAGAAAGGGCTCTAACAGTTTATTTGGGTGGCTGACTGAAACATGGACAAAAAGATGGCTGACACTACCTGATGTTGAGATGCTAGAATTGCCCTGGCATACTGTAGATGAGGGGATTCAAAGCTTAGAGCGATTTGAATGTTAGAATGGGTTTATTATTTAAGACCTTCCCACCCACCCAAAGACTGTCCAGAGGGCAAACCTTTAACCAGGACTGTGAGGAATAAATTTGTTAAGAGTAACTCCATCTTCCCTGAAGAGCTCTGTGGTTGCTCTTCTCTGTAGGTCAGATATTACTGTAGGAATTGATGTCACAGAACTAGGGTCCTTAAACACTATGGGGATGAACAGATCCCTGGCCAGCAGAAGCCAAATGGCAGCAGTTAATAGCCAAAGACAAGGTAGGCATGGCTTCCAGAGTGAAAAGAGCAATAAAAGGAATCTGAGTCACAATGACCTATGGTATTGACAAATAGATCATGGGGTACCTAGAAGTAAAATAGATGGACAGTCTACTAAATTCCTACTTGATCTGTATAAGCCGAAGCTTTCTAGGTCTAGTGAACAAAAGCCTAACTTGAATTACAGAAATGGAGAGTCACAGGCCCTTAATCAATCCCCAGATATGAGACAGTTTACAGACTCAGAGCCCCTTGAATGAAGGGAAGGCCAGGTCCCTTTGGGGAAGGATCCTGTTACATTGCCAAAATTTTATACTGTTAATCTTCTTCCCCGCTTTCCCCAAAGAGACCTATGGCCTTTTACTAGGTAACTGTGCATTGGGGAAAAGGAAATGATGAGACATTTTGGAGATTACTAGACACTGACCCAAAGGTCACTGTGTCCACCAGTCAGAATAGGAGCATATGGAGGTCAGGTGATTGATGGAGTTTTAGCTCAGGTCCATCTCACAGTGTGTCTAGTGCATCCCTGGTTATTACCCCAGTTCCAGAATGCATAATTGGAATAGACATACTCAGCAATTGGCAGAATCCTCACATTGGTTCCCATACTTGCAGAGTGAGGGCTATTATGGTAGGAAAGGCCAAGTGAAAGCCACTAGAACTCCTATCAGCAAAATAGTACATCAAAAGCAATACCGGATTCCTGGAGGGATTTCAGAGTTCAGTGACACCATCAGGGATTTGAAGGAGGCAGGGTTGATCATACCCACCACATCCCCAATCAACTTTCCTATTTGGCCTGAGCAGAAGACAGATGGATCTTGGAGGATGAGAGTGGATTATTGTACACTTAACCAGATGGTGACTCCAATTGCATCTGCTGTTCCAGATGTGGATCATTACTTTAGCAAATCAACACATCCTGTGGAACCTGGTATGAAGCTATTGACTGGCAAATGCTTTTTTTCTCAATTGCCATTAGTAAGGACCATGAGAAACAGTTTGATTTCAACTGGCAAGGCCTGCAATATACCTTCACTTTCCTGCCTCAGGGGTATATCAACTCTCCAGCCTTATGCCATAATATTGTCAGCAGGGACCTTGGTCACCTTCCCCTCCCACAAGACATCCCATGGTCAATTATATTGATGATATCATGCTGACTGGACCTAGTGAGCAAGAAGTAGCAACTACTTTAGACTTATTGTTAAGGCACTTGTATGAGATAGGATAGGAGATAAACTCAACAAAAATATAGGGGTCTTCCAACTTGGTGACATTTCTAGGTACCCAGTGGTATGAGGCATGTTGAAATATCTCTTCTAAAGTGAAGGATAAGATGTTACATCTGGCCCTTCTGACAACCAAAAAAGAGGCATAATACTTAGTTGGCCTCTTCAGATTTAGAGGCAACATAATCCTCATTTGGGTGTGCTACTCCAGTTTATTTATTGAGTGACCATAAAATCTGCTGGTTTTGAGTGGGGACCAGAACAAGAGGAGACTCTGTGACAGGTCTAGGCTGCTGTTCAAGCTGCACTGCCACTTGATCCCTATGGCCCAGAAAATGCAATGTTTCTGGAAGTGTCAGTGGCAAATAGATGCCATCTGGAGCCTTTGGCAGACTCCTATAGAGGAATCAAAACACAGACGCATAGGAATTTGGAGCAAAACCTGTCATCCTCTGAAGATAACTGCTCTCCTTTTGGGAAACAGCTTTTGGCCTGCTACTGGGCCTTAGTAGAGACTGAATGCTCTACCATGGGCCAACAAGTTACCATGAGACCTGAGATGCCTATCATGAGGTAGGTGTTGTCTGACCCACCAAACCATAAAGTTGGGAGTGCAAAGCAGTACTCTATCATAAAGTGGAAGTGGTATATACGAGGTAGGGCTCAAGCATGTCCTGAAGGTACAAATAAGTTACATGAGGAAGTGGTCCAAATGCCCATGGTCACCAATCCTACCACACTACCTTCTCTTTCCCAGCCTACTGCTATTGTGTCTTGTGGAGTTCCTTACAATCAATTGACTGAGGAAGAGAAATGTCCTCATGATATGTCCACATGAAAATGGACAGCAGCAGCAGCACTGCAGTCCCTTTCTGGAATGTCCCTGAAGGACAGTGGTGAGAGCAAATCCTCACAGTCAGCAGAACTTTGAGCAGTGTACCTGGTTGTTCATTTTGCTTGGAAGAAGAAATGGCTGGAGGTGTGTTTGTACACTGATTCATTGCTGTTGTCAATGGTTTGGCTGCATAGTCAGGGACTTGGAAGGAACATGATTGAAAAATTGGTGTCAAAGGGTCTAGAGAAGTGGTATGTGGATAGACCTTTCTGAGTGGGCAAAAACATCAAAATATTTGTGTCCCATGTGAATGCTCACCAGAGGGTGACTTCTGCAGAGGAAGAATTTAATAAACAAGTGGATAAGATGACCTGTTCTGTGGATAGCAGTGAGCTGCCTTCCAAAGTCACTCTTGTTATTGCCCAGTGGGCTCATGAACAAATGTGGCCATGGTGGTAGTGATGGAAATTATGCATGGTCTCAGCACCATGGACTTACCCTCACCAAGGCTGACCTGGCTACAGCCACTGCTGAGTGCCCAATCTGCCAGCAGCAGAGACCCACACTCACCTCCGATATGGCACCATTCCTTGAGGTGATCAGCCTACTAACTGGTTGCAGGTTGATTACATTGGACCATTATGGAAGGGGCAGTGATTTGTACTAAATGGAATAGACACATACTCTGGATATGGGTTTGCCTTCCCTGCACACAATCCTTCTTTCAAAACTACCATCTGTGGACTTGCGGAATATCTTATCCACTGCCATGGTATTCTACACAGCATTGCTTCTGATCAAGGAACCCATTTCACAGCAAATAATGAATGTGCAGGAATGGGCACATGCTCATGTAATTCACTGGTCGTACGATATTCCCCATCATCCTGAAGCAGCTGGATTGATAGAATGGTGTAATGGCCTTTTGAAGAATCAATTTTAGTGCCAACTAGGTGGCAATACCTTGAAGGGCTGGAGCAATGTTCTCCAGGAGGCTATGTATGCTCTAAATCAGTGCTCACTCTATGGTGCTGTTTCTCCCATAGCCAGGATTCACAGGTCCAGGAATCAAGGAGTGGAAATGGGAGTGGCACCACTCACTATTAAGCCTATTGATCAATTAGGAAAACTTTGGCTTCCTGTCCCTGCAACCTTAAGCTCTTAGTTCCAGGTCTTAGTTCCAAAAGGAGTAGTGCTGCTACCAGGGAACATAGTAACGATTCCATTAAACTGGAAGTTAAGACTGCCACTTGGCCACTTAGAGGCATTAGGAACCCAAATTGTACTGGCTGTACTGGCTGGGGTGATTGATCATGACTATCAAAGGGAAATAGGACCATTGTAATCCAGTGGAATTACAATGGAGGTAAAGAATAATTTTCCTGGAATGCAGGAGATCCCCTAGGGCATCTCTTAGTACTTCCATGCCCTGTGATCAAAGTCAATGGAAAACTGGCAACAACTCAATCCAGGCTGGACTATTAGTGACCCAGAATCTTCAGGAATGAAGGTTTGGGTCATCTCACCAGCCAAAGAACCATGGCCAGCTGAAGTGCTTGCTGAGCGTAAAGGGAATATGGAATGGGTAGTGAAAGAATCTAGTGACAAATATGAAATTCCATCATGAGATGAGCTACAGAAATGAGGACTGTAATCGTCATGGAAATTTCTTCCTTGTTTTGGTATGGGTATATTTCCATATGTACGTAAAATGAATATCTCTGTTTTCTTCCCTATCCTTTCTCCTTATCATATGACATAAATTGTATTAGTTTTATGTTGTAGTATTTAAGGATGTCAAGTTTAATAGTAAATATTATGCAAGGACTTACACCCTTTTCTGGAGGGATTTAGTGCATTTCTGGTTGTATGCAGGACAGTTAAGTATTGTTAGGTGGACTAATATAATGTCTGTTATTGTTTTTATTTAGAAATTAAGTATGGTTTAAGGTGCCAAGTTGACAAGGGGTGCACTGTGATGGTTAGGCTATTGTGTCAACTCGGCCAATTAGTGGTGCCCAGTTGTTTGATCAAGTAAGCACTGGGCTAATTGTAATACAAGGGCATTTCATAGACTATAATCATCAGTAAGTTGATAGCATTTTTGGCTGATTACATCTACAATCAACTGAGGAGATTGCCCTCAGCAATGATTGATGTCTCATCCAATCATTTGAAGGCCTTAAAAAGAGAAATAATTTCAGCATTCAGAGAAAGAATTCTCATCTCTACTTCTGACAGTCATTGTCTCCTGGAGAACTCATCGAGGACCTTCATCGGAGTCCCTGGCATGCAGCCTGCCCTACAGAATTTGAACATATGCACCCCCACGGTTGCCTGAGACAATTTTATAAAGTCACATACTATTTACAGTTATCTCTTGTCGGTTCTGTTTCCCTAGAGAACCCTCACTAATACACCTTACCAATATTTTTTGCTTGTTCTATCAATTAATGACAGGACAGTGTTAAGATCTCCCACTTTTATTGTGAGTTTATCTATTTTTCTTTTTAGTTCTGTCTTTAATTTTCAATTAAGTAATTTTTTGTTTAATAAGTTTGAAAGTATGGTATTAGGTGCATAATATAAATATCCATATTTACATCTTTCTGATGAATTGACTTTATCATTATGAAATATCCCTCTTTATATTTGATAACATTCTTTATCTTGAAGTCTACTTTACTTTATATGAATATAACCAAAGTAGATTTATTTTCTGATTAGTGTTTATAGGTACATCTTTTCCAGTCTGTAATTTTCTCCTTATTTGTGACATTACATTTAATTATGTCTATTGTAAGATGCATGTGACTGGGTCTTATCTCTTCATGTAGTCTGACAATATCTGCCTTTTAATAAGGATGTATAGTCCATTATATTTTTTACTGTACAATTCTATTTATGTAGTTTGTTTTACATTTTTTCACATTTTAAAATTTTATTTTATTTTTAAAAACCTTTAGATGTTACATAAAAAATATAGTGGATTCCATATACCTCACTGACTCCCCTCCCACATTTTTCCTCATTAACAACATCTTTCATTAGTGGGTACATTTGTTACAATTGATGAACACATATTTGAAGCATTGCTACTACCCATGGTCTATAGTTTACATTATGGTTTACACTTTTACCTTACAGTTTTATAGGTTTTGACAAAATGTATAATGGTTTGTATCTGTCATTGCAATGTCATGCAGAACAATTACAATGTCCCAATAATGACCCATGTTACATCTATTCTTGTCTCTCCTTCCCCTCAGAAACTCTGGTGGCCACGGTCTTTATATCAATGTTACAAGTCATTCATTTACTAGAGTGATAAATCTACTTTAGTCCATAGTTGCATTCCCCCCTTATGTTTGTTCATTCCTCAATCTTGAGAATTTTGGTATTGTGACGGCCATTCTTCTTCTGATTGAGAAGGAGCTTACATTCCCGGGGGGGGGGGGGGGGAATGGATGGAGCTGTTTTGCTTGCAGTTGTAGATACTTTCTGATTTTTGGGATGGGCATTTTTCATTATCATCCATTTGTTAGTTGTCCTGGGTGAGTCTGATGAACTGGAGATGAGGTGTTGGCTGCAATTCTGCTGAGATTAAGGGCTCAACTGGCTTATGAGCAGACCAAGGATTTAAGTCTCTGGGACATATATTTAATGGGAATAGTGCTCATTATAGGTTCTAATAAAAAGGGCAGAAGAATTATGTGTAGGAAAATTATAAATGATTCTAACTCTGATACATTGGGGAGACAGGTTATCACTTATTCCAAGGTAAAGTCCACCAATGGGGTGCCGGTTACCAGGGGTTGTCTGTCCTTCTTATAGTGTCTAGATGTCTCTAGAGCCCTCGGGGGAGCACTCCTGCTGCAGGCATTGTTTTCTGTTGCAGACTGAGAGATCTTCTTGAGACATGCATAAGCGTAACATCTGGAATGACCTCGCGACGCACTTTGAAATCTTAGCCATAAAAACTCATTTGTGTTTAATAGTTTCCCCTTTTGGTCAAGGTCTTTTTCCAAATGCATCAGTAGTTGTTGCTTGGTAATAATTCCTCAGTGCCAAGGAGACTCATCCCTGGGAGTCACGTCCCATACCAAGGGGAAGGCAGTAAGCTTATATGATGAGTTTGGCTTAGAGAGAGGCCACATTTGAGTAACAAGATGGTTTTCAGAAGGTAACTCTTAGGCAATATATATTACTAAGCTAAGTTTCAGTTTTACAAGACTAAGGTTCATAAGTACAAGCATTATCATCAAGAGCCTGGTGGATTGGTCTGTCCGCTTTTGCTAGGCACTGCCTGTATACTCTAGAGATTCTTGCAACTCTATTAGAGAATGTAGCAGGACTCTCCAGGAAGGGAATTTAATATATTTTGTTGGTTATTGTATGGGCCTCCACTCGCTCACTGAGGTAACACCCCATGACTACATGAACACATCTTATTCCATAGAGGCATGCCCCAGGTTAATCTTTCCTCACACATCTCCCCACCACTGACACCCTGCACCCTTGATCCTCCCCTGCCATAGTTGTAAATTTTCTGTAATCCAAAAACTCCTCAAAAAAAAAAAAAAAAGCCAAAAAGTTGTTTTGCATTGTGCCTTTCATCACCATAAGATCTATTATCCTTTATGTATATTGACAATTTCTTCTGTATGTTCCCTCAGTGTCCTATTCTTTTTTACTTTATTTTCAAAGAAGCTTTAAGTTACAGAAAAGTCGAATTGAAAATATAGGGGGTTCCCATATACCACACCCCCTCTCACATTTTCCCCTATTAATAACACTTTACATGAGTATGGTACATTTGCTACAATTGATGAACAAATTTTGAAGCATTGCTACTAACCATGGCAATGCTGTACATTATGGTTTACACTTTGCACCGTATACTTCTATGGGTTTTGACAAGATGTATAATGGTCTGTATCTATCATTGCAAAATCAAACAGAACAATTCCAATGCCCTAAAAATGCCCTATGTTCCATCTATTCTTCCCTTCCCCTATGCCTGGAACCTATGGTAACCACTAAGTTTTAATTTTTTCAAGAATAATGTTCACTTATGCTTTGATATTTGTGTGTCAATTGTGACAAATGTACCATACACATGTAAAATGTTTTTAATGGGGGAGAGTGGGAGGGGTTTGGGTATATGGGAAAACATATATATATATATATATATTTTTTTTTTTCAGGTACTGGGACTGGAGATTGAACCACAGACCCTGTATGTAGGTAGTCGACCCTTAACCTCTGAGCCACATTGGCTTCCCTGAGTTGGTTTTATTTATTTATTTTTTTCAGGAGGCACCAGGAACTGAACCTAGGACCTCCCATGTGGGAGGTGGGAGCTCAAGTGCTCCCTCCCCTATATTTTCTGTGTGACTTTTCTGTAACCCAAAGCTTCTTTGAAGATAAAATGGAAAAAAAAAATACACTGGGGGAACATACAGAAGAAATTGTCAGTGTACATAAAAGATAACAGATCTTACAGTGATGAAAGCTGCAATGAAAAAAATTTTATTATTTTTATTTTTTAATTTTGAATTTTATTTGTTATTTTTAATTATTATTATTTTATTTTCTTATTATTTTTATTTGTTTATTCTTTTGGCTTTGTTTTTGGGGAAGTTTTGGATCACAGAGGGGTCACAACTGTGTCAGGGTAGGATCACTGGTGTTGGGTGTCAGTGATGGGGGCATGTGTGGGGAGGGGTGCTCCTGGGGCATGTCTCTATGGAATATGAATATATTCAAGTTGTCATGGGGCCTTGTCTTGGTAGGTGGAGTCCCACACAATAACCAAAAGGATATTGAGTTCCTATCCCGGGAAGTCCTGATACATTCTCTAATAAAGCAGAAAGAATCCCCTAAGTACATGGACAGTACCCAGTGAAGGAGGAAAGACCATTATGCCAGGTGCTTGATGTTGATGGTTGTAATTTTGAACCTTTTCTAGTGAAATTGAAACTTAGCCTAGTCTTATATATTGCCTCAGAGCTACCACCTGAAAGCCTCCTTGATACTCCAATGTGGTCTCTCTCTAAGCCAAACTCAGCATATAAACACACTACCTTCCCCCCAGCAGAGCACATGAATCCTGGGGATGAGCCTCTCTGGCACTGAGGGATTATTACTGAGCACTGACTGGTGATGAATCTGGAAAAAAACCTTGACCAAATGGGAAAATATTAAATACAAATGAGTTTTAATGGTTAAGAGTCTTCAAAGTAAGTAGGGACGTTATTCCAGAAGTTTTGCTCATGCATGTTTCAGCAGGATCTCATTGACTGCCACAGTAAACAGTGCCTCAAAGAGTGGGGCTCCTGAGGGCTCTAGTGACATCTATACACTATGGGCAGAGTAGACAATCTCAGGAATTGGGCACCCTGTCAATGGGCCTTACTTTGGAATATATGCTCCCCAATGTAACAGAGTTAGACTCATTTGTAATTTCTCAACACATGGCTTTTCTGCCCCTTTTATTGGAACCTATAATTAGCACTAACTTGGTAAATATATGTCCCAGAGACTTAAACTATGGTCTGCTCATATTCTGGTTGAGCCCTGAATCTCAGCAGAGTTGAAACATCTACTCACCAGATCACTGGACTCACCCAAACAACTAAAAAAGGATGGTGATGGACAATTCCTATCCCAGGAAGTGGAGAGTGTCTGCAACTGCAAGCCATACAGCTCCATCCACCTGCCCTTTCTCAATCGGAGACAGGGTGGGCATCACCATCCCAGAATCCTCAAGATTGAGGAATGAACAAACGTAAGGGTGGAAAGCAACTATGGACTAAAGTAGATTTATGTTTATTCTAGCAATGGAAGAACTTGTATCATTGATATAAAGACAGTGGCCACCAGAGGTTCTCAGGGGAGTGAGAGGGAGGAATAGGTGCAACATGGGGGCATTTTTGGGACATTGGAAGTATCATGCATGACATTGCAATGACAGTTACAGGACATTACATTTTGTCAAAACCTATAAAAACGGAAAAATGTAAACTGTAATGTGAACTATAGTCCTTGGCTAGTACAAAGTCTCAATATGGGTTCATCAATTGTAACAAATGTACCACACTAATGAAAGATATTGTTAATGTGGGAAAATGTGGGAGGGGAAGGGGGAGGGAGTAGGGTATATGAGAAACCTCTATATTTTTGATGTAACATTTATGTAATCTAAAGCTTCTTTAAAAATGAAGAAAAATGTTAAAAAAAGAATAATGTTCATTGTTACATGCATTAATATTGAAGGCTTGACATAGCGGTCTGTTTTCTTTTATTAGGCACTGCCTATGTACTCGAGAGATTCTTGCCTCTCTCTTTGAGTTTAATATTTTCTTGTTTATTATGTGGGTCTCCACCCACTGTGAAAACACCCTATGACAAGATGAACTCATCATATTCCATAGAAGCATGCCCCAGGTACACCCTTTCCCACCTATCCCCCCACCACAGATGCCCTGCACCAGTAACCTTCCCCTGCATATTTGCCTAAAGAACATTCCCACCATTGTAGTTTCAACCACAGACCTACAAATCCCCAGAGTTCACCTCTTCCTTCCTCCAGCCTTCCCCTTAGTTCCTCATGGATAGTCCAACCCAACCCCCTCCGGCTCACCCTCACATTCCAGCACTGCTCTCTTGACTGCTTTTAAGATTTCTTCTATTTCTTTGTTTTGTAGTAGTTTGAATATAAGGCATGTGGTACTGGAGTCTTTTGTCAACCCCAGAAATTCATACTTAATTTGGTCCATTCTTCCGTATGTGAACCTATTGTGAACCCTTGATTAGATTAGATTCAGTTATGGGCCATTTGATTGGATTACTCCAGTAAAGCATGCCCAGGGTGGGTCTTAATACTCCTGCTGGAGTCCTTTATAAATTGGAATCAGCAGAGCCACAAAAAACAGGGAGAAACTTTCAGAACTAAAATCAATGAAACCCAGGAGAGAGAAAGCTACAGAAAAAGCAGCCAGAAACTGAAAGCAATGAGGCTCCGAGGAGAGGGGGAAGACGAACAGATGCTACTATATGCCTGTTGCATCATCAGGAGATACTTTTTCCCTGAGCTGCAGCTGTGGGTGAACAGGCAGTTTAGTGACTGAAAAGATGAAATGTGCAGGGAGAAAAGAAGTTATAATCAGATAGTGATGGTGTAACTGAAAGCAACGGGATATCTCAAAATACTTAATAGAAGATAATGATCAAAGTGAACGGGCTCTTGTTTGCATAAGTAAACATAGACTGGCTAGACCTCTGCAAGTGAACGATGCTCCCCTGTCCCTGTGTTCCCCTGTAACTGTGTTCCTTTGTTGTCCTATGCTAGGCTGTAGCAGGAGCTGTTGTGAGGAGGATGGTGAGGACAAATTGTTCTAATGATATTTTTTTCCCTTCTACAACTTATAGAATAAGTTTTCTAGGAGAAGTCACGTCATATACCAGATATTGGTTTCCATAGCAATTCTCAAGGTCTGCTTTAACATATACTGTGGCTGAAACATTATGGAAAGAGGAACTATTGGTGGTGGTAGGAGTTGGGGAACAATAGTAAGTGGGAAAGGGAGAAGAACAGGGCGAGGCACGTGGACAAAGAGAAAGAAGGAAGTAAGGACAGTCTCATAGGGCAGTGAAAGAAACCAGATCAACTCAAAGGGAAATAGTAAATTGAATTAATTTCAGCTACGGACTGGTTAAAATGGGAATTGTGAGTCAGCTCGGAATCTAAACACATTTTATAGCAATTGTTCCAATCATTGTTAAATGTTTGGTTAAATAAACTTTTGGCTTTTCAAAGGAGAAAGGAAGGGTAGGGCTACAGAGAATAAAAAAGAACTGCTGCAGAAAGAGATGCTGGTGGGGAGCGGAGGTAGTTCAAGTGGTTGAGTGCCTGCTTCCCACGTACCAGATCATGGGTTCAATCCCTAAACTGAACCTCCTAAAAACAAAAAACAAAAAACAAAAAAAAAAAAACAAAAAAAAAAGAAAAGAAAAGAAAAGAAAAAGAGAGATTCTGGAAACGATGAAATATTATTGGTCTAAAATAAGGAAGCAAATTATTTATAATAGATCAGGTGAAAACCAGGAAGTTTGGAAGAAAAACGTCATGCCTCAAAGAAGCTGAACCATCTGTGATGTCTATAACTTTTAATTTGTCACAGAAGAGGACTAGAAATGAACTCTTCTCTTTAGAAAGCATACCTGCACAAAGCATCCTGTGTAATTTCATTTTTTGGATGCTGTAGACTTGGACACACAATTATTGTATTTTATTATGAGATTTAAAAATTAATATTTATCTGTCTTAGTTTACAAGACCAGAGTTAGCCATGGTTTAAAAATATAGTCTTGAAAAATTAACTTTATTTTCAATAATTCCCCTTTCTTCCCCTCCCAAACATGAAGTTTTTTCCTGAAATTACAGAAGGATACATGCTCATTGCAAAAAGTCAAAACATTACAAAAGTTTGTTGAGTAAAAGATGAAAGTCTTGCTCAAGCCCAACCCAAACCACAATACCAAAGGTTACTACTGTTAACAATTTGGTATGTACCCTTTCAGAACTGTGCCTATGCATATACAAATATATACTCCCAGATATTTATAAATTAAATGACTAAAAATTACCCATTAATGACTTTTTTTGTAAAATGGAATTATGCCACACAACTCTTTTGAAACTTGTTTTTATTTTTAACCTAAACAATGTAACACTGACATCTTTCCCTATGAGGAAATATACCTTATTCTTAGTAGCTATCTATTACTCAATGTTTGGATTTATGGTAACTTATTTTACCAAATTCTTACAAACTTCTAGTTTTTTTCTAATTTTTTTCAATGACTAATACTGTTAAGGTGGTTCTGCTTGTATGTTTCATATATTTCTATATTACTGTAGATAAATTCATAGAAATACCATTGCTGGGTCAAAGAGAATGTGCACTTTTATTTTGGGAAATACTGCTAATCAGCTTGTTGAAATATTGTAGCAATTTATACTTCTACAAAAGTATGTGGTTATGCTAATTTCCCCTCACATTTACCAACACGCTATATTTTCACTTTTCTTAATCTTCACATGTCTAATAAGTAGAATTACTTTCTTCTTTAAATTGGGATTTGCTGATTATTAGTGAGGTTGAGAATATTTTCTTTTAATGATGGTTATCTTATTTTTAAAATTCATTTAAAAGAGCTTTCTATATAAAGTGATATTTACCCTATATGTTGTCAAGATTTTTTCTTGATTTGCAGTGTCTTTTTACTTTATTTATAGTTCTTTCATATAAAAGTTATGTGATTTTATGCAGCTAAATATGTCAATATTTTTCTTTAGAGTTTCTGAGTTTCATATCATGATTAGAAATATTCTCATGTACATCGCTACCATCTTATTGGTCAATAGTGGGGATTTAAAAACTGGCTCTCATATTCATAGGACTATTTTAGAGAGACGTAGATAATCAACTTGACAGAAAATGCAAGCTATGGACAATAGAGTTTGCTATCTTAAAAATATTAATAATGCCTCTATCTTTTCTTTCTATGCATCATTTCCTCTTTATCTTTCTAACACTGCAGTCTCCAGCAACTATTGCATGCTATTCAGAAGGCTAAGTCCAAGCTAAAAGATATTTCTATTAAAAAATAAAAGAACAAATTCTATTTTACAATCCCTGTCATAGATAAATATACAATATGAATTCTCTTTTTTGAAGAAGAGGGCATGTTGTGCAGGCCATTTGCTAACATAGGGATTTGTTTCCTTCTAATGAGCCAGTCAAGATGGAGATGTGTATCTGTGTTACATCTTACTGTGCTGTAAGTAATACTCCTGACAGGCCAGCCCAGTGTGTACCAGCTCCATAAAAGTGATGCTGAGATAGCAAGCTCAATATTGAATAAACAACATCGTGGGTTCCAACATGAGTATGGGATCACTATGGATTGAAGAGAGAGGAGAAATATAAATTGCTATCAGCTACTACATTTGGTCTTCCCACATAGTTATAGCTGCCTATTTTCCTATCCCACCATGTACAAATCCTACCTATCCTTCAAGGCTCCCCTCAACCAAAAGGTTCTCTGTGATGCCTACTGTAATCTTCCTATCCAGAACTAATATTTCTGTTTTCTCTATTCTCAGGGCCCTTTTCATGTATTCTTCCTCAAGTATCTATGTCTATATATTAAAAAAAATTCCTATTATAGTTAAAATTCACTGGGGGCAATATTCTTGTCTAAGCCAACTCCACCTCCCCCCACAGTTCTTAGCATGATGCTTTTATTAATCTCAATGGGTTAAAAAGAGAATTAAACTAAAATTGGAGAAAAATAGAAAAATTTAAAATTAGGAAAATACAATAGTTTAGAAAAAGAAAGAAGGACCAATAAAATTATGACAAAGTTGATAGCTAACCTAGGAAATAAATACAATTTAGTTGTAATGGAGAGCAAACAGAAAAAAGCCCATACTCAGGCTTCCTGACTTTTGCTGTGTGAAATATTTGAAATAAAGAACTATCATGTCATATTTTTATAATTTTCACAGGTGTGATCTGGTCTTTGGACACTATGCAGTAGGCAAATAATATATCATTCTATGTTATAAATTTTTAAAAATTTCGAGTGATAGAAAATAAGGACATGTAAAATAGTTCACTGAAGGAACTAAGAAGAGAAAATTAGCATATCTAATAACAGAATTATATTTTGAGATTTATGATTAGTCTTTCCATCTGGATGATATTTGTCATTTTTTACATTGGGAAGGTTCAGGCAAGTTCAAGCTTTTAATAAGTAAAAACTAATCTTCACTGATTTTCTTCTACATGAATTTCAGTCTAATATAGTAACTATAGAGCTAGGAAAATATCTTTTGTGTTAAAGTAAACTTAGTCTCAAATAAAAGCTAAAATAGTATTGTCATTTTATGTTGTTGTTTTATTGGACCCACAGGAGCTGGCTTTGGGATTCATCGACATCTATATTGCAGCTACAGACCTTCTGGATGGCTTGTAAGAGTGTTCTTGAATCAAGGCAATGTGATCTTCTTAAATGAACAAATAGTTAATTAAGTTGCTATCATTACTCAATCAACTACATAGAAGAGCCAATAATTGATTTGGGAAGGGAGGAGAAGTTACTTAAGCTGGCACTGATTTTTAAAATCTTCAATTTTATTGAATCTGTCTCCTGATGATTAACACAGAAATTCTTCTAGCAATTATGGACTCTCTAATAAATGACTGTCTCATAATTTACAGCTTGCCAGGAGCAGCTTCAACTCAAACGTGTGTAATTCACTCTTTTGGCTCATTTCCATCACATCTTTCCCCAGTCCAGACTCTCTTGTACATGTGAAATGCTTCAAGCTGAGAGTATGTGTTCCCTTTTGTCAGAAAAATTGACCTACATAGCGAATACTGTAGCTGGCTTCCAAGAATGCATTCTAATGGAAAATAGGGATATTCTTAATGAAGAAATTTCATAGGTATTTACCACACTTCATTTCTAATCACTGATTTCAAACTCCAAACCCTCCTACCAGCTTTTTTCTCCCGAACTTTTTTTTTTTTTTTAACTTCCAGAGTTACGGGCAAACTAATCAGCTACTAAATTTGAAATTTACTTCATTTTCTCCTTATATTTCTCTCCTCTAGTAGAGATGCCAATGAGCTGTGAAATGTCCAAAATATGGGTATTAGGAGATAAACGAAAGAACAAATCATCCAGAGATCACATCAGCCAAAAAACCCTCCCTAAACAATAAGTGCTTGAACATAGAACCATATTAAAATTTCCCTGACTTGTAAAAGATATGTGATTTGGCTCTAATTTATCTCTTATTTTTAATAGCAATAACATCTACTTTATTATTAAAACAGGTTTATTTCATTTCTACTTGCACATGGCAATAGTGGAGGTGAAGAAAGTCGGTCATATTAGCAGGCATTGAACCTGCCTGCTTATAGTTCCATGAAGACAATTTGTTTGATAAAAATATACTGCATGTTGATTCAGAGGTAAGAGAATCCCAAAGTGGCCAGGTGGCAGTCTTAACTCCCAGTTCAATGGAATCATTATTGTATTCCCTGGTGGCAGCACCCCTCCTTTTGGGACAAAAATCTGTAGAACAGCAGAGTTTAAGGTTGCAGGGACAGGAAGCAAAAATTTTCCTAGTGGGTCACTAGGGGTAATAGTGAGTGATGCTACTCCCATTTCCACCCTTGATTCCTGGACCAAGAATCCTGGTTATGGGAGAAATAGCACCATAGAGTAGAGGCTGATTTAGAGCATACACAGGCTCCTGGAGAACATTGCCCCAGCCCTGCAAGGTATTGCCACCTAGTTGGTGCTGTAATTGAGTCTTCAAAAGGCCATTCCACCATTCTATTAATCCAGCTGCTTCAGGGTGATGGGGAACATGGTAAGTCTAGTGAATTCCAAGGGCATGTGCCCATTCCCTGACATCATTTGCTGTGAAATGGCTTCCTTGATCAGAAGCAATACTATGTGGAATGCCATGGCAGTAGATAAGACATTCGGTAAGTTTACAGATGGTAGTTTTGGAAGAAGCATTGCATGAAGGAAATGCAAACCCATATCCGGAGTATGTGTTTATTCCAGTTAAAACAAATCACTGCCCCTTCCATGGTGGAAGTGGTCCAATGTAGTCAACCTGCCACCAGGCAGTGGACTCGTGACCTCGAGGAATGGTGCCATATTGTGGGCTGAGTGTGGGTCTCTGCTGCTGGCAAATTGGGCTTTCAACAGTGCCTGTAGCCATGTCAGCCTTGGTGAGGGGAAGTCCATGTTGTTGAACCCGTGCATCATCTCCATCCCTACCTCCATGGCCACTTTGTTCATGAGCCCATTGGGCAATGACAGGAGTGGCTGGGGAAAGAGGCTGAGCATTAGCCACAGAGCGGGTCATCTTATCCACTTGATTATTAAACTCTTCCTCTGCTGAAGTCACCCTCTGGTGAGCATTCACAGGGGACACAAATATTTTGATGTTTTTGCCCACTCAGAAAGGTCTATCTACACACCTCTTCCCCAGACCTCTTTGTCACCAATTTTCCAATCATGTTGCTTCCAAGTCCCTGACCATCCAGGCAAACCATTGACAACAGCCCATGAATCAGTGTACAAACAGACCTCTGGCCATTTCTCCTTCCAAGCAAAATGAACAACTAGGTGCACGGCTTGAAGTTCTGCCCACTGGTAGGATTTGCCCTCACCACTATCCTTCAGGGATGTCCCAGAAAAGGGCTGCAGTGCTGCAGCTGTCCCCTTTTGGGTGGTACCTGCATATTGTGCAGAACATCTGTAAGCCAGGCCCTAGTTTTCTCAACCTCAGTCAACTGATTGTAAGGGACTCCCCAAGAGGCCAAAGCTGTGGGCTGGGAAAGAGAAGGTAACATGGCAGGGATGGTGACCATGGGCATTTGGGCCACTTCCTCATGTAACTTACTTGTGCCTTCAGGACCTGCTCGAACCCTATCTCATATATACCACTTCCAATTTATTATGGAGTGCTGCTGTGCACGCCCAACTTTATGGTTTGGTGGGTCAGACAATACCCAGCTCATGATAGGCAACTCAGGTAACTTGACGGCCCATGGTTAAGCATTCAGTCTCTACTAAGGCCCAGTAGCAGGCCAAAAGCTATTTCTCAAAAGGGGAGTAGTTATCTGCAAAGGGTGGCAGGGCTTTGCTCCAAAATCCTAAGGGTCTGCGTTGTGATTCTCTTATAGGGGCCTGCCAAAGGCTCCAGACTACAACTCTATTTGCCACTGAAACTTCCAGCACCATTGGTTTTGCTGGATCATATGGCCCAAGTGATAGTGCAGCTTGCACATGAGCCTGGACCTGTCACAGGGCTTCCTCTTGTTGCGGTCCCAGTCAAAACTAGCAGCTTTTCTGGTCATTTGGTAATGGGTCAGAGTAGCACACCCAAATGAGGGATGTGTTGTTTCCAAAATCTGAAGAGATTAACTAAGTGTTGTGCCTCTATTTTGGTCGTAGGAGGGGCCCGATGCAACAGCTTATCCTTCACTTAGAAGGGATATCTCAACAGGCCCCACATCACTGGACACCTAGAAATTTCACTGAGGTGGAAGGAACCTGTATTTTTGTTGCCACCTTTAATATTTAAGGATTCTAATATCCTTAAACATTATATCCTTTATCCATAATGTTATATCCTATAATCCATAATGTTTATGGATTCTAATTCCATTACAGTCCTCCCTATAGTAATATCTGGACTATAGAGAAAAGCAACCACAGAGCTCTTCAGGGAAGATGGATTTACTCTTACAAATTTATTCCTCACTGTCCATGCAAACGTACTGTTAGAGCTCTTTCTAACCCATTGAGCTACAGCATTGAATCCAGAATTCTTCTTAGTGGGCCCATATCAATAAATTCAGCCTGATCCAACTTTATATTCCTTCCACCATTATCCTATACCCTTAGTATCCATTCCCACACATATTCCCCTGATTTCTGTCTATATAAGTTGGAAAACTCATGCAGTTCTTTCAGAGTATAGCGTACTCCTCATGGGTCACACTTTGTATTTCACCTTTGGGGGCTTGTTGTGATTTTCGTCTAGTAATAGGTTTCAAACAGAAGAAGGGTGGTGGGGGTGGGTAAGGATTAGAAATGTCTTACAAGCTACTGACCTCAGGGCATTCCTTAGCATTTTCATTTGGTAAAACAGGATTAATCTCTTCAATCAGGGGTTGGAAGGCAGATTACTCAGGGAAGACTGGAGGCTGGATAGTGCATCCTGGAGTTTGGCTGGTACCTGCCTCATGGCTGGGAGGAGGTCCAGACTCTCTGGGACAGGCCAGAGGCTGGGCAGTGCAGGCTTCAGTTTGGCTGGTACCCATCTCAAGGCTGGAAGGAGGTATGGACTCCCTGGGGCAGGCTGCAGGCTGGGTGATACAAGGTGACAAGGTGTGTTCTCCACAAGGCAGGCCATCTCAGGTTTATCTGGTAAAGTGTCAGCAGAATTTAGGGTTCCAATGTCCCCATGATTATTATCATCATTCCATTTGTCTCCATTCCAATCCTCTGGGTTCCACTCCTTTCCAATCAATGCCTTCACTTTAACTGCAGAAACCCTGTGGGGTTTAGATTTTAGTTTCCTTTGTAACTCTGCTATTCATACATTGAGAGCCTGAGTTTGGTTCTCAGACATCTCAAGCCTGTGGCTACAGGAGACAAGATTTTCTTTCAGAGCACACATAGAAACTTTCACATCATTCATGCAGTGTTTAAGTTGCAAATTTGAAATCTTTAACTCATCTCTTTATTTTGTAACTGTATCCAGAGTATCTAGGAGGAGCCAATCAACATCATTATATCTTTTGACTCCACAAAACTCTGTTAAGGTGTTGAAAACACTCTCACCCAGATCCTTGCTTCTTATAAGTGTGGAAGTAGGGGAATCCTGTGATGATATTTTGCGTATCTCCCTGGCCAAATCATGCCTTGGACTGCTAGCGGCCTCTTCATAATTAAAAAGGGAGTCATTTGTACCCTTGCGTCCAATTAGAGTGGTAGGCCAATTGCAAAACTCCCAGAACCACCTCAAACAGCCCATGTTTAAGACTCTGTTCCTCAAGAACCACTCCAGATACCAAACTGTATTAGTCAGGGTTCTCTAGGGAAACAGAATCAACGGGAGGTATCTGTCAATAGTATGAGATTTTATGAGTCTCTCATGTGACTGTGGAGATGCACAAGTCCAGGTTCCGCAGGCAGGCTGTAAACCAGGGGCTCCGATGAAAGTCCAGTGAAAGACCTTGATGAGTTTCTGGGAGACGTTGGCTTTCCAAAGAAGAGCTGGGAAATTCTCTCTGAATGCTGAAATCACTTCCCCTTTTAAGGCATTCAACTGAGTGGATAAAGTGTCACTCATTGCTGACAGCAATCTCCCTGACTGATGTAGATGTAATCAGTTATATATGCAGTAAACTCACTGGTAACTAAAATCCATAAATGCCCTTGTATTACAATTAGCCCAGTGATTGCTTGACCAAACAACTGGGCACAATTACCTGGCCGAGTTGACCTATTAGCCTAACCATCACAGTATGTGATATGTTCATTAGAGAGAGAGAAAATTGAAAAATTATAGGGTGCCACTACACTGAATATATCATAGTGTCTTCAATGCCCAGTGCTCCTTCTTTGATAAGGGTGCCTTGCCTTCAGCTGTATACATAGAGAACCAGTGATGTGCTATATTTTGCATAAATGTGGCCAGTGATTGGATTGGTGGTATATACCTGAAGAAATCAGTTAATCTATAGATAATTTATGACATAGCCTGACCTGAAAATATGAATTGTACCAATTACATTGTTTTTCATTGGAATTGAGCTTAGAACCAGTAAGAAAACAAAGCAGTTACTCTTGAGAGCTAACAGTGAAGGTCATGATTTAGAGAATTCAGAGGGACTATGTAGTTCACAAAAGAAACAGGGACAGCAAGGCCACTTAATGGAGAAACTGAGGGCTTCAGCACAGTCCCAATGAGCAGGGAGTGGCTTCCTCCTTCATCTGACTTATAAGAGGATGACTTACCATTGCAGGATGGTAAGAGATGGAAGAGCAAATTTGAAGGAATAGTGAAGGTAAAAGTCTGAATTTGTTCAGAAAAAATGGGAGAAGGAAAATTAAAAGCAGCAAATCCAAACAGCTATTCTGAGGAGTTTTGCTGTGAAGGGAAGGAGAAAAATGTTGCAATAACTATAGGGAAAAGTGGGGTTAGGAGAGGAATTTACCAGTTTATGCTTGTTTCTTCCGCTAGACCAGGGTTTCTCATGAACTGGATAATCTTTTATTGTTGTGGGGTTGTTCTGTGTATACTGTAGGATGGTTAGCAGCATTCCTGTCTTCTACCTACTTAATGCCAGTAGCACTACCTCAGTGGTGGTGACCAAAAACATCTCCAGGCAGAGCCAAATGTTCTCTAGGTGGCAAAGTCAACCTCTGTTGAGAACCACTGCTCTGGACCATTTACTTCCTAAAAGGTCTTACCTTATTCATTACTATATTCTCAATGCTTTAAAGTACTGGGCACAGTGTAAAAACTAAAGATATGTTTGATAAACTGAAGATTTCTAGGAATAGTGGGTAAGGAGCTTTGTCAAAGATTCCCAAGATCACCCAGTGGTTTGGTAATTCACTATAAGGACTCACAGAACTCAGCATATAGTCATACTCATTGTTTTAGTTTTCCAGGTTGCCAAAATGTAATATAGGGATTTATTAACTTGCAAGCGTACAGTTCTGAGGTTGTGAAAGAGTCCAAATCAAGGCATCATCAGGTGATGCTTTCCCCCTGATGTCTGGCTGCCATTGATCCTGGACTCCTCTGCCACATGGCAGGACACATGGTGGCATAGAGTAACAAAAGAGGGGGCTTTTATTTGTGCAATGTTTAAGAAAACTTATGTACAACTTGTCACAGCTGTTTCAACATCAAAGCCAAATAAAATATACTTAATGCAGAGTAAATATGTTCTTGAAAACAAGGATTTATTGAAGCAAAAATACTGACACTAGTTGCTCATCTGTTGACCAGATAAAAAGTTGTCCAGTTTTTTAAAGCCTGTCTCAAAAAAAGATTATTAGTATGATAATTTGCAATCCTCAAAATCATTAATATTTATTAGTAAAACTTACTTCCTACAGGCCTCATTAGAGAGCAGAGAGGAAGCAGCAATGCAAAATTATGAGCTGCTCTCTGTGACCCATACCTCTTGCTTGATCATTCAAGGTAGCTATTAAAAGCCAGTGACTGAGAACAGGGAATTTCTGAAATTTGTTTAAATTTTTAAAAAAAGAGATTCATATGTAAACTCCATAATCATTAAGAGCATGGAATCAGACAGACTATGATTAAAGCCATGGCCCCTTGATCTGGTACCCTGACTCCAAACAATCCTTTGCATCACTGGAACCTAGAATTCCACCACCTTTTCAATGTCCCTAACCTCTCATGTCCTCACGTCGACTCTTTTGTAGCTTAAATTCCAACATCTCCCTTGATTCCTTTTCCAAGAGGCTCACTTTCTCAATTCTCTCCCTTGCAACATGGGGTTTCCATGTGACTCCTATCTGGCCCATCATCTATTAGTGGAAATCTGGTGGTGGGGGTGTATGGGGATGATTTTGGGAAAGCTTTGGTATGTGTGTCCCTTTTCTCTTCCACCTTCATCCTACCCTGAATGAGGCCTTGAGGGCTGGAATCTTGGCAGCCATGAATGAAAAGGCACAATAACTGCCCAGATAATGGCTGGGCCAAAGATATTTGAGCAGCTGAACCAAAGGCAGCAACTGCATTCCTCTGAATATCTTTTCATTCAAAAACAATCTCCAATTTGAGGCAGAAAGCATTCTTAAGTAACACAGCCCCCCCCCCCCCACCAAAATGAGTGTGTTTTAGCAGAATCTGTGTCCTTTAGAGTGTGTTATTTTATGGTGAATTTTTTTTTCATCAACATTCTGCCGTAGACAATGGGGAAAGCTGATGAAATTTAAATGAAAGAAAAACAAATTTAGATTTGTGTTTTAGAAAGATCCCTCAGTTGGCTGTGTGGAAGATTATAGTGTACAACCTTTTGCTTCTTTTGGATAACTTTTCCTCCCTTAATCTATGTGGTCCAGGAGGGGCTGTCAAACACAGCTCCTGACTCCATGGCCCTAGCGATTAGTCAGAGAATTAAATGTGAACTAAGTAGGGCCAGGAAGAATCCACCATTAGGATTGTTCTAATCAGAGCAAGAGGGAGAAGAGTGATCCCAGTTCTGGGAGTGTGGAGTTGGGATGCTGTGAAGCCACAGCCACTTAGGCCATGTAAACCACTGTCACAGGCTGGGTTCTCTGGAAGAAGACACTGAGATGAAGTTTTGGGATTAGATATTAGAAAACAGCACCTATAATAGGAATGGAAAAGATGCATGATTGGGCAGAAGGGTAAATTGAATTGTGATGCAGGTCTGACAAAGCCTTAGCCAACCTGGTAAGGGGCTCTGGAGTGAGTAGAGCCCATCATGGAGCCAAAATGCCTGAGCCCACTTCCATTAGTTGCTGGATGCAAGAAACCCTGAGAATGGGTAGTGGAAGAAGGTAATTATAAATATGAACTATGGCCACATGACCAGTACGAGGAATGAGGACTGTAATGGTTATGAATATTTCTTCTTTTGAATATATTCATATCAAATATCTTTGTTTTCCTCCCTATCTTATCCCCTTATCATATGACATAAATTGTATTAACTTCACATTCTAGTATTTAAGTTATAGAATATCAAGTTTAAGAGTAGATATTACCCAAGGATTTGCACCTTATTCTGGGGAAAGTTGGTGCATTTCTGATTGTGCACAGGACAGTTGAATATTTTTAGGTGAAAACATGAATTTTATTGTTTTTTATGTAGAGATTAAGTATGGTTTAAGGAGATGTTCATGGATATCAGGTTGACAGTGGGTAGACTGTGATGCTTAAATTCATGTGTCAAATTGGCCAGGTTATGGTGTCCAGTTGTTTGGTCAAGCAAGCACTGGCCTGATTGTTACTGCAAGGATATTTTGTGGACTTAAATAATCAGTAACTTGATTGCATCTATGACTGATTGCATCCTCAATCAACTGAAGAGATTGCCTTCAACAATGACAGAAGTCACATCCAATCAATTGAAGGCTTTAAAAGGAGAAATGATGATTTCAGCAATCATTATGAAGAATTTGTATCTCTACTTCAGCCAGCCAGCTTCACCTGGGTAATTCGTTGAAAACTTCATCAGAGTTCTCCGCTTGTGGCCTGCCCGATAGAGTTTGGACTTGCCCATCCCCACAGATTCTTATAAAAATCTTTTAATATTTATATATATATATATATCTTCTGTTGATTTTGTTTCCTTAGAGAACCCCGACTAATACAAATTCCAAACTTATACTCTATATATTTTAAGAAATTTGTTTCCAGATAATACCTAGGGGATTGTGGTTTTATCTCATCAAATAAATTATATTAAATCATATTAAGAGATGAGTTATAAAGGAAATAAATATTTACAGAAATCTTCATTTAAAGAATATAGCACTAATATACCTTTTCCCTGCATTTTGGTTTTCATCCTCTTCTAGGTCAATTACTCTCATTCTATCACCCAACAGAGGTAGTACATGAGTAGTGGAGAGAAGAGGAAGGTGAAAATCAGTGAGAGATCCACAATGGTTAAGTGCTGACTTTATTAGATACCAAAATCAGGAAATGAGGCTATCACATGTTATTATACTTGCTCACTTCCTCATTCCATATCAAATATAGAATTGGCCAATATCCCTGTGGGAGGAGGTAGTAGATGCAATTCTTCTATATCTACGAAATGTAATAATATCATATCGATATTAGCTTGAGTTAGGTGCTGCCCCAACATTTTGCCTATTCAGAAAAATATATAGTCCAAAGGGATAGACAAAAAAAAAAAAAAAAAAAAAAAAAAAAAAAGTGCTTTTGGTAATTGTGGACACTAATCATAGTTCTTTACACCCTGGATCAAATCTTCCTCAGGGCACCTCTATGACCTTATTTTTCAACTTACTTTTTTTCCCTTTTGATTCATATCTCATTTGTCATCCTATCTGAGGCTACATTTGACCTTCACTAGGACTTCTGATCATTTGCTCTTTCTCAAGCCACCTAGAATATGCATTCTTAGTGGGAGTGAAGTCTCCCCAAAGTGGAAAAAAATTGGTATTAAAATTTCATGGGCCATAGTTCACATTGTAGACCCCACTCTCTCCACACAGTTCTGCATGTTATATGCTGATGTAAAATGCCCTGTATCTGTCATTTTAATGTTACTCAGGATAATTCCCAAGTCCTGAAAAAGCACCTGTATTACAACTGCTTTTCCCTTCCCTGCCCCAAAAGCGTCCAGTGGCCACTGGCTCCACCTCACTGTTGTAATTTCTTCCATTGCTTGAATCACATTATGTCTACAACAGAATACTATTAAGTCCACTCTAGTCTATAGCTCTTCCCCCAATCCTGAGGAGTTTGGGATGGTGATGTCCACTCCATCTCCAAGTGAGGCAAAGCCCCGGGATGTGTATATCCATTGCAGGTGATGAGCCACATTAATGAAAGATATTTATGTGGGATGTTATGCGAGGTGTGGGAGGTGGGGAACAAGGGAATCCCTGTAATTTTTGTGTAACATTTATGTAATCTAAGCATCTTATAATATTTATATATATATATATGGAGTAGATGAGAAAATTAATATAGAATAAGACAACAAAGTTTGTTACATACCTTACTGTCATATCAATAAATGTAAGTGGAAAGAAAAAAAAAAAATTTCATGGGGGTCATGATTTGGAAAAAATGTTTGAAAAGACTTCTGAGTGGGCAAGAATGAAAAAAGGTCAGGAAACACAGGCCCAGAACAAAAACCACATGTATGTTCAATTGCGTCAATACTGACTTCTCTTCCACCCTAGAATCCCCATCCCTGTTGCCTTCCATAGTGTCTGGTCCAATGCTGTTTTAGAAATAAAATATGAGCCTCATATGCAATTTTAAATTTTCTAGTAACATTTTCAAAAAGATAAAGAGGTGAAATTAATTTGAATATATTTGGTTTAACCTAATATATCCAAAATATCAACATGTAGTCAATATAATTATTAATGAGATATCTTACATTCTTTTTTATTTTGGTGCTCAGTCTTCAAAATCCAGTTCGTATTTCATACTTACTGAACATTTCAATTTGAATGTTAATTTTCCTTGGAATTACTTAATCTGTTTTTATATTCCATAAAATTTACAGTTGAACAAGTAGAATTACATACCCAAGTTATTTTAAACATATTTGAAATTTCTAATAACCAGAGTAACTATAAAAGAAAAAGAAACATTCAGTTTCTTGGTAATACTAGGCACATTTTAAGTGTTTAATAGCCACATATGCTAGTGGCTAAACCACACTAGAAATGGCAGATTTGGTCCATTATTTCCTTACAATTCTCTCCTTTACTTTTTCCCTTCGATTGCAGGGCACAAATTGGAATGAAGATGCAGAATTTTTAGAAGCTAGATCAGGACATTTCTATGATACTACAACTCACTTGCATCCTCACTGCTGTTAGGCAATCATATGACTCTTGTCTCATGAACTCCATTGCCAGGGAGAGCTACTAACATGGAATAAATATCATAACTTCTCTAATCTGAGGGCAAATATCACAAAACAAAGATGGCATTGTTTTCCATTTAATTCAAATACTATCTCAGAATACTTTCATAGTTTATTTCAGTAAATGTGATGCCTCTCAAAAAAGTGTTTTAGGGCATCCACAATAAATTAATTGAAATTACCATTAAAATTGCAAACAATCTGCCATCCTTGTCTTTGTTCTCTTTCTACCTGTTTTAGTTTGCTTAAGGCTGCCAATGCAAAATACCAGAAATGTGTTGGCTTTTGTAATGGTATTTATTAGGGTAAAAGCTTACAGTTCCAAGGGCTGTGAAAATGTCCAAATCTAGGCATCTTCAGAGATGCTTTCTTACCAAAGATCAAGTGCTGATGGGATCCTGGCCTACTACCACGTGACAAGGCAAAATGGTGGCTCTCGATCTGGGTCTCAGCCTTCTCCTCCACATGCTTTCTCTTAGAGCTCTGCTATGGGCCTTCAAGGACATGGTAGAGCTCAACTCTTCAGCTTTGAGCTGCTTTCTGGGCCTGGCCCCTCAGGGACTCTTTCTGTGCCTCTGTGCTCTGCTGATTAAGAGCATACAAAGCTTCTGGCCTCTAGGACCTCTGTCAGACTCTGCAGGCATCTTTGTCTATCTGCAACTGCAGGCAATCCTCTCTCTCACATGGCAGGGTCAAAATGGTAGCTGTCGTTCTCTGTTTATTTCTACTTTCAGTTCTCCACTTATGTAAGATCCCAGCAAGAGGGTGGAGACCTAACCTGGGTCACTCCTCACTGACAAAGTCCAATCAAAGGCCCTAAAGTGATCTAATCAAAAGTGATCTAATTAAAGGCCCCCTAAAAGAATGGGTTATCTTAAAAACATAATTTTCTGGGGTCCACAAAAGATAAACTAGGACACCACCTATTCATTTTCAGAACATATTTTAGGGGAGCATACTGGGTTTTAGATTGGGATGTAAAGTGATTGGGTATTAGGAGTCAAACACCCACAGCATAGGGTCAAAAAGCAAATCCTCTGTAGTGAAACAGACTTGGATCTGAATCCACTTTTACCATTTTCTACCTGTGCATTCCTGGGCAAGTCACTTAAGGCCGTTTTAAAAAGGAGAACAACACCATATGTTTTGCAGAATTGTTATAATAATGCAATACTTTTGGCAAAGAGCCTGGTGTACAGTAAGCATTCAAATTAGACAGACATCTATTACCTCAAGGTCTAGTTAAATAGCTTATATTATTAATTAAATGTTCAGTGTTAATGTTCATTGCCTTCTCAACTAGTTTAACTTTCTAAAGGAAGAATCACACATCATTTTACATTTTTTAAATCCTTTCTAGAAGTTAGCAAAACTCTAACCATAGATTTGACCTTCAATGACTACTTAATGAATGAATGAATCAATGTACCTGTAAACTTATAATTGTTCTTATAACATTTAAAAGATGTATTTGTCTATCCAGGTCAAAATAGCTATTAAATATAGGCTGGGCAAGTTTCCATGAGGCTATGGCTTAGCCTAGGTACTTTAAGGTTGGAGTAGGTTCAAAATTCTAAGATCTATATCCACGCATCTTAAAGTCCATGCAATTTACTATTGTTCTAATTGGAGTTTAGTCATTGGGAGAAAAGGGCAGCATGGTAAGGACTTGGAGGGAAGGCAGTTTCACAGAGGAATGACAGGGAATTGAAAGTCTGCATCAGTAGTTAAGTAGGAGTCTTTAAGGAAAGGCTGTGGTGGGCAAAAAATACATGTCCCACTAGGTGAGCAAAGCATACCATGGCTGGGGACAACAAGGTTAAGGCAATTAGCAGAGGGACAGTCTGGCAATCAATCACTTTTAAGTACTTTTGGTATCATGTAGTAGAACTTCAGCTACTGAGACTAATTTAGAGTAGGGCTTTCACATCTAGAAAGGACTATGGGAAGTAAGTCAGGAACCCAATTCTAAATGAATTGCAATAGTAGTTAGTAATACAGAAAGGGGCTCACTGCCATAGTCTTGACTACCATCATTTCTTACATGAATTATGGCAATAACCTTCTATAAGGCTCCTCTTCCTCCAGTCTTTCTTCCTTTCATTCTCCACATGGCAGCCAGAGCAAAATTTCCAAAATGCAAAACTGATCCTACTGCTTCCCTGGTTTACACTGTCAATGGCTCTAGATTGTTTTTTAAGATAAAGTCCAAACCTCTTAACATGGCCTAGCAGGCGTCATAAAATCTATTCCTGCTAAATTCTCTGGCCTCATCTATTACAACACTCAACATTGTGTTTTATAACACAGCTAGAGTGAACTTTTTTCAATTCTTCCAACAGGAAACTTGATATGGTCTCTCTTATCCTTATCTTTGGGTTTCTCAAGGCTGTACCTTCTGTCTGAATTATTTTACCTCTTTTCTGTGCCAGGACAACTTTCTTAGGTTCCTTGCAATCTTGGTTAGGAGGCATTTCTCCAGGGCAACCCTCTCAAACCTGCTAGGTTTGGATTCTTTGGCCCTATACTTCCTCCTATGTACTTCCCGTCTTCCCCTTGTATCTCCTCCTTTCTGATGCCACAAATCTAAATCAGGTTTATCCTCTTCAGTTATACCCTCCAGGGCCCAGCATGTAAGGAATGTTCAATAAATATTTGTTAGATGGTAAATGTATGCTGGAAGCTTGTTTCTAAAACAAGGCATATCTCTGATATTTGGAAAGCAGCTAGATTGGTCAGATGCTGAGTTCTGAACTACTGGGTAGAGGTCTCCTTGATTATATTCAGAGATTTGTCTGGTGAATTAAGAAGCTTAACTCTCTTAACTCTGAAGCCTGAAGAGATGTGAGCAAGGAACCAGTAAGGAAGCAAGTAGAATTTTATAAACATTTCAGATGTTCTGGTCTTGTTTAGGTTGAGACCTGATAGTTGCTCTCCATAATTGTTTTTCTTTTAAGTTACTAATATAAAATTAATTTTTTAACCATGTCATCATTAGCATTAAATACTGAAAGAAAAAGGACATAGATAATATCTTGTAGTTTGCATATGATTAATATCACCTCCCAAAAGTGAATATTGATGATTTTCCTCCAATTTAGTTTATGAAATATAGATTGAATAAGTGTTTTAGCCACTAACCGATAAATGGAATTAATGTGCGCAAACAATATAAACACCATCTTTTCTTGACCAGAAATACCAAGAGCAGTTATCTACCTTCTTTGCTTGGCCCCTTCTCTCCAATGAATTTTACTTTAAAATTCCAATATTTAGATTTATAAAAAGTAATATCTATAGCCAACTGTTTTTTCATTTTACTATTAACACAAATCCTTGAGTGATATAGCTAAGATGAAATGTTTTGCCTTATTACGTAAAAACGAAGTAAGCCTTATTGCCTTTGGAAGACTTTTATCGTGATCTTGACACATTGTGACCCCTGATGTGATACATCACATCTTTACAATTCAGAGGCATTAAGGACACTTAATAAGTTATATATTTTTTAAAAATTCTGCCAAACTTCTTTCATCTGTTAATGCATTGTTGAATTACCCTTGATTCTTTCTTTTTTTCTGACTTGATGGTGGTGGAAGTACATCCATCCCAACTTTTATTTTACCCCATTTGAAAAAATTCTTCTTGTATTCTTTCCTAGAACCCTGTAATTTTGCTTTATAAATCAATAAATATACATTATGACTAATGCTATAATGTTTTGTGTTTCTCACTGAGATTACAAAAACAAAACAAAACAAAACAAAAGGCAGAAGCTTATCTATTTGGCTTGTCACTCACTGTATTCACTAGCAATGAGCATAGGGCCTGGCATGAATTAGATACTGAAAAATGTTTTTTTATTTACTGAATAAATATGTGGACATTTTCATCCTGAGTGTGTCAGGGTATGGTCAGAAATCAGAAACCACTGTTGTATTTTAAATAGAAAAAAAGTTAATTCAGAGCATTGGAAGGTCAGTGGGGGAGAAATTTTGGAAGATTGTTTTTCTGCAAAGCTGAAAGTGTGGAATTGCAGAAAGAATCACTATCAATGATCTTGGTTGCCTAGAGCTCTGAAGTGGGTTGTTCTCCAAAGCATGGCTGGAACCACTGGAAGCTTTTGCTGCTGTTCTCAACTGCCTGCCTACAGCAGGTGATTTTCAGGAGAAGCACTGAGAGCCGAGTAGTACTGCCAAGAATGATCTCCTGTGCCTGCAAGCAGCAGTAGATGCTGAGAAAAGTGGCTGCTTCTCCTCAACTCTTTTGAAAATATCTCATTGACAAAAATCTACCACTGAACCATACTGGAAAGAGATTTTGGGAAATGTAGTTACACAATGTAGACAGGGAGAAGGATAATGTCAAGTTGATAAAAGGCAATCCAGCATACAGTACACTGAAGAGGGCTCCTTATTAGACTGAGAACAAACTAGACTGCAAGCTAGAGGAAGGACTTTTATCTTTTTAAAATTTAAAAAAATTTTTTGACTTGATCTATCCCCAGCACCTAGGTGCTTGTGGCAGAGGTGTCTAGTTGAGCAACACAGAATCACACTTCCTTTCCATTGTGTAGAGTTGTTTCTGGGAAGAGGCTACCTATTTATTTTTATCAGCTTCTCTTGCATCTGGGTGGAACTATATAACTAGTTCTTGCCAATGCACTGTGGACAGACAGATGCATATCTCTTCCAAGCAGAGGTGCTTAGTATGAGGCACTCAATTTTCCAAGGTCTCATTCTTTTTGCCTGTTGAGTGGTTGAGTGCAGAACATTCAGAAGATGACTGAAGAGATCCTAGTGGATGGCAGAATCACGAAGTGGAAGTATCCGGGATTTTGTCATAGATTGGATGAAAGCTACTGACTGATTGGACTTTGTGTGTGAGAACTAAGTCTTGCAGTGTAAAAACCAATGAAATTTGTGTGTTGCTTATTATGGCAGTTGGCTGACTCTAAGTGCTTACAAAATATTTGATGATTAAATGAAAAAAAAAAAAAAATGGAAAGCCTTGCTAGGCTCTTTTCAAAGACCACTGTGGTCTTTGCTTAAGAATGAGTGCCCCATCAGGACAGACTCCATTTCAGCACACTCTTTTGCGTGCTTCTTCCCCTTTTCAAGTTCTTGCACACTCACCAAATATTGCTCAGAGATATAACAGGCTGGGTTTGTAGCTAATTAGAAAAGATCTCCCATGGTTAGAAAAACTTTATAAAACAGCTTTTCGATCAAGATTTTGTAGAAAAAGCATAAGATGGGTTAAAAGAGGTATTATCACTTAACATAGCTTGTCTGCTAAATTCTTTCATAAGTTCAGTAGTTCCTATTTGACAAATTAAGAATAAATGAGGACCCAGAGGCCAGAGACATATTTAAAACTTCACTCTAATCTTGTGACAGAATGAGGCATTGGAAATTAGCCAGATAATTGTTCTCTGAGATGTCTTCAAACCTGTACTAAAGGATTCTACTTGAATCCTAGCAGCAGAGACAAAAATGAGACACAACAGCAACAGAGCAGACAGACATTACGTTGAGGACTTTACATGCACCACTAGTTCATTAATTTCACACATGTAATGACAACTTACCAATTTTACCGATGAGGAAACTAATGTTCAGAGAGAGGAAAAAAACATTCCCCAAATCACTTTTTTTTTTTTTTATCTATAAAATAGTTTATGCATTGTTGGTAATTTCCCGAATACATTCACAATCAATAGGAGGAAGTTTTCATACACCTTTTTGCCAGGTTCTGTTGGGTCATTATTTTCTTTCCCAAATATTCTGCTAAAGAATGAGTTATTTTATCAAATATTCAGCAATTTCAATTTTGCTCATGTTCTACTCATTTCTTCAATCTGTATACTATATTCATTATAGAACTGATCTTTTTCATCACTTGTAAAACCAAAGACCACTTGATTTATCTGGGCTCACTGATTTAAGGACTGAAAAGTGTTGTACTACATTCCAGTACCTTAAAACTAGGAATTAAAGGAATTTCTTTAATAATTATTTTCAGTTTTACTTGTATACCTATATTACTCATTTTAAGCTTTTAAAAAAACCTAAAAACTGAATAAAATAAAGAACTCTGTTTAGAACATGAGATAACTCCCTGGCAATATGCCCCAATAACAATAATTACTATCCTGCTGCTGCTGCTCATACAATTATTACATTACTCTGACTTCCACAATCATTTATTTAGTGCCTATTATTTCCATTCACTATACTCGACACTTACATACAAGATCTTTAAAATGACCTTACAAGGTAGATATTATTGTCCCTTTTTTACCAGCCTTAGCAAGCTGAGGCTGAGGAAAGTTATGAAACTCCCGCCAAGGACATAGGGCTAGTTAGTGACAGTGCTCATGTATGAACCTGATTTCAAATCCTGCTGTCCATTGTACCATGATGCTTCTCCCAACACATTTATAAAGCTGTAATACAGTCCAATTTTCTCACCTGGAATCAATAGTAATGCTCAGCTATAAGTTTGAATGGCTACAATGTAATAGCATGGGCTTCCAAACGCACGTTATGTTTCCCTTCTGTGTTTTCTCCTCCCTCCTGATCTGCCTTACAAATCTTTTCTACTATTCAGGCCCTAGCTAGCTGATAACACCCAACCTATACTTTCTTTAAGGTGGCCATAGGTAAAGACTAACCAGATACATGCTTCTCTTATGAAGCCTTCCCAGATTTCTCCCATACGGTTGACCCTTTAGATGAGACTTGTTAAGAGAAAGTGCTGATCTAGGGAGTGAAATGGTAGAACCAATGCACAGGTGTCCATCTTAGCAGACAGATGGTAGGAGTGAGCACAGGTTTATGTCAGCTCTGGGGATTCACTGAAGACTGGGAAGAAAAGACATGACATCCACCTCTGATGCTGAACCATGTTTCTACTGTTAGCCATTATTGCTTTCTTTGTCTCTCTAATAGTACGGAATAGGGAAGGAAGAATAAAGATAGAAGAGAAAGCAAAGGTTGACAATAAAATTAGGGGCTTTCTTTTAAAGTGTGACTTACTCCCTACTGGGTGGCTGCTTTATTTTTTACACTGTTGTCAAAGAACTGCCCTCTCTCATACTCAGCTGTTCCCCACCCAGAAAATTTATATCTAAGTCTTGACTGAGAAGAAATAATGTGTGGCTTATTAGAGCAGTGATTCTGTACATTGGAATCACCTGGGAAGCTTTAAAAATCCTACCTTCTGGGTTTTCCATTTAGAGATTCTGATTTAATTGGTCTGATGTGCAGCATGGGCACGGGGACGTTTAAAAGCTCCCCAGCTGCTGCTTATGTGTAGCCAAGGTTGAGAACTAGTGAGCAGCTAGGCCAGCCCTGGGAATCTGGGTCTCCACATTAAAAATCCTCAGAGTCCTTAAAGTGGAAAGAGATTAAGCAGCCATGTACGTGAGTTTCCTCTCACATCTTTTCTTCTTCATTTCTTTCTTCTCTCTCTTCTTTTTTAAGACCTTAAGATGGTCCAGTGAGAAAGCAAGTGGGCCTTAAAAAAGAGTTATTCTGGAAACTGGAGCTTTCTGCGACTGACTTAGCTAGTTAGGTAAGACTTTGATTTGCTGAGTGGCTGGCTAGGAAAAAAATAGATTAGAAATGGTAGAAGAAGAAAATTAGATAAGAAAATATGGTACAGTGGAAACAATTAACTTGGAATTAAAATACCTGGATTCATTCCTGGCTTTGACACTTAAGTGAGTGACTCAGTCTTTTCCTTTATAAGTAACATCATAAAGCTTACTACTTGAATCTTGAAATATTTTCCAGTTTAAAAAACTGTCATTAGGGGAGAAGAGAAGGAAATGTAGTTGAAGTTAGTGAAGCTTGGGCAGGGTCTAACCCCTTCCTTGACTTAGGGCTAATTTGCTGAAAGCTGGGAAAATCCTGTTTCTCTGAGCATTTCTCTTGTTTCAGAAGGCATCGTGGAGCCTCACGAGAACCAAGCTCTGATACCAGGTAGTAGATGGGACTTTTCCATTACTTACTTCGCCCTGATTCCGACTTTGTTCTGTGTGTCAACAATAACCCAGTCCTTCATGGAGCCTCCCCTTCCCTGTATCTACTTGGCTGTTCTCTATTTTCTTTCCCACTTCTGGACACCTACCCCTTCCTGCTGAGCCACTTCTGGTGCTCAGTTGGGTCCAGTGAAGCCCGGTGGGAGGCACTGCTCTGGATTCAGGGAATGGAGAGTTCTGCCCCTTTGTATAAGGTGAGGGGGTTGTGCTGGGGTAGGGAGGGCTTTGGTGTTGCCTTTGTGAGACTTAGTGACCTTGAGGAACTCTGTATCCTGCTGTCTAATGGGATGTAAGGTGAAGAAGATTCCACCATATAAGGGATAAACCTCCATTCTTTGGACTTAGATCTGGGAGGGGGTTTTGCTCCAGGCCTCTTACCCCACTTTGAAACCTCCAGGATCTCAGTGTAAACCAAGAGCAGCAGAAAGGTTTCAGGGATTTGGACTCCCTTCGAGGTCGGCAGGGTGTGCTCCAGGTAAGAGATGACTGAAGACGGTTAAAGGATCCTCTGGACTTCTTGTCCCTGATGCTCAATTGTGGTGGGTGCTGAAGAGAGACAAAAGCAGGGGGTTTGCTTCATGTGGTGGAGATGGGGGAATGATTACAGTCTACCCAGTGGGTCTCTGACCTTGCTGTACACTGGAATCACCTGGGGATCTTTAAAAACTATACGGATACCTGACTCCCCTCACCCCCATTCTGATTTAATTGGTCTGGAGTGCAACCAAGATATGGGAGGGACACAATAAAAAAACTTCTCAGGTCATTCTAATGTGCCTCAAAATTTGGAAACAAGTGGTCTCTATGCAAGAGCTTTGGAAAGTGTTTATTCTTATAGAAATGCTAAGTAAGTGTTATTCTGGGCAGTGGACACAAAAATGTGTAGCCTGTGAATGAATTGCAGATCGTCAAATGCATGCTACAGTGTGTTAGAGGCATTAGCATACCAGATGCTATGGCAGAGCTGGTGGGCCTGGGAACACTCAGAATTCTTCCAGCAGGTTTAATCACTGCTACTAGAAAAGCAAAAAAGACCTAAGGAAATATTCGTGGAATGAATAAACAGAAGCCACAGGGGCTTAAAGGCCAGTAAGTGAGCACTGGAGGGCAGACTTCCAGTGAGCTGCTGCTATCTTGAGGGCTGTACAGGAACCAGAAGTTCTATGCTCTGCTGTGCCCTTGTCCAGACTTCCAGAAGGTGACTGCAGAGTGCAGTGTGCATGCACACGTGTGCACACACATACCCCCAAAATATAAGGAAACATAACAAGCTGGACAATGTTTTATATGAAGAGTAAATATTTCTAATTTCCAAAACATTTAAAAATACTTTCTGAAGTAGGTGCAGAACAAATATTTCTTGAATGAATGAATTAATAGCATGCTGCTGGTAATTTTAGGAGACTATAAAGAGGAAAGGGACCTGGTTCCTGACTGTAGTGCCATCCCCGCCTAGAGAGTGGCAAATACCCCTATTGGTAATTCAAGGAGCACAATGTTATTGATAAAAAACAAAGTACTGTGAGAACTTGGGGAAGGAGGGTAAATGCAAAACAAGGGAATCAGAAGTAGGTCCATATAGCTTTGGCCTCTGAAGGACAACCAGGACTTCAACAGGTCTGGCTGGAGGGGGCAAATAGGCTAAGCAGTGGAGAAGGAGAGGATGACTCCCCCCACCCTACCCCCCCGGGCCACCCCACTCATTTGCTCACAGTAAAGACATTCTGATTTTATTGAGCAGCCTTTGAGGCTTTCTGAGTAGAGATGTGGAATGAGCCTAACTGTGCTTTAGTTAAAGGACTTGGATGCTAGTATGGAAATTGGATTTGGCAGAGAAGGTTTTTGTCAAGGAAATGATTTAGGGGACTTTCAATAGTTCAGGAGAGAGAATCCGAGAACTAGAGTTAGGACAATAGAAGCAGAAGGAGTCAGAAACGATTGAAGACAGGACTTGGGTGGCTGAGCACCAGCTTGACAAGACTGTTGGACAGATTAAATGAGATTGCATAATGTTTTTTTTTTTTTCTCTCTCTCTCTCTGGAGAAGAGAAAACTGTGGGAAATAGAACTTATATGAAAAGATTGTTCCAACAATAATGCCAATAACTGAAATATACTGTGGGCACTGTGGTAAGCACTTGGCATATAATATCTGGGAGGTAGGATTTAATACCCATCAGAAGTTAGTAACTTGATAAGATTATAGTATGTATATAGCAGAGGCAGGATTTGAACTTCAGACTTTCTTCATTTTTTTTTTTTTAAAGAAGCCTTAGATTACATAAATGTTACATAAAAACTATAGGGGATTCCCATATGCCCCACCCCTCCCCCCTGCCCCCTCCCCCACCCACACTTTCTCACATTAACATCTTTCATTAGTGTGGTACATTTGTTACAATTGATGAACACATATTGAAGCATTGCTACTAACCGTGAACATTAGTTTACATTAGAGTTTACACTCTGTCCTCCACAATTTTGTAGGTTATGACAAAATACATAATGGCCTCTATCCATCATTGCAATATCATGCAGGACAATTCCTATGTCCCATGTTACACCTATTCTCCCCTCTCCCTCTCCTCAGAACCTCTGGTGGCTACTGCCTTTATATCAATTATATGAGTTCTTCCATTGTTAGAATAATAAGTCTATAAGGGAATAATAATGTCTACTTCAGTCCATTGTTCATTCCCCAATCTTGAGGATTTTGGGATGGTGATGCCCACTTTGTCTCTAATTGAGAGGGGGCTTAGATCCCATTGGGCATATGGATGGAACTTTCTTGCTTGCAGTTGCAAACACTCTGTTCCTTGGGATGGGCGTTCTCCATCATCTCCTTGTTAACCACACTACAAAATGGCCTACAGGGTGGTGAGAAACTTTTTACTGTCACCTTGATTTTGGACATCTGGCTTCCAGAACTCTGAGACAATAGATTTCTATTTTCAGCCACCAAGTTTATGCACTTTATTAGGGCAGCCCCAGGAAACGATGTCAGGTGGGAAAGCACAAGTAGCCAGGGTAGAGCTCAGAGCAGTGGTTCTCAAAGTGTGGGCTCTAAATAGGCACAGCAGCATTACCTGGGAACTTGTCAAAAGTGCAGTTATGGAGCCCCACCCCAGACCGACTGACTCGAACTCTGTGGGTGGGCCCTGCAATCTGCAGTTTAAGACCTCCAGTTGATTCTGATGTGTAGGAACATTTGAGAACCACTGTCTTAGAAGAATGGCCTTCTTTTCCTGCCTGGTTCCAGGCCCAGGTACAGATATGTGAGCAGAAGATAGCAACTGCGCTGGCCCAGGAGCAGGAGCTTGAGGAACAGAATGAGGGACTGCAGCATGACCTGGGCAAGGCTTGGCAAGAGGTAGAGTACCAGACCTTGGCTTCAGCTGGCAAGGGAGGATAGCATGTCTCCAGTGAATTTTTTTTTCTTCCACATTTGCATGTGGAAGCTCCTATTCTTTTCCCCTACAAGTGTGGGGTCTCTTTTATTTCCCCTTCCTGGTGTCTCTGGGAATCCTCTGGGAACAGTGTACCTTTCCTGTTTAATGGTCTTCTCTACCATGTTAGATAAAGCGATTACAAGAGTTTCTAATCAGCTGGAAGGCACAGTATGACCATGAGCTGAAGAGGCAGGAGAAAGAGCTAGGGAAGCTCAAAATGTGGGTGCAGCAGGTGCAGGGGGAGCAGCGGAATCGTCAAGGAAATCAGTATCTAGAGAGTTGAAGGAAGTGTTCCCAGGAGAAAGCTCCATGCCTCCCATGCACCTCTCTTTCCTCCTTTCTCAACCCAGAGATTGACATTCTCAACAACCTGAAGAGGTCAGATGGGAAACAGACCATGTGGAAAACTTGCAAAGCTAATGGCAAGTAAGAAGGTGGTAACTGTGGGTAGGAGGGAGGCCAGGGAGTAAAGGGGTAGAAGTGAGCTGGAATGCTTTGGTTGGTTTTCAGTTATTTTTCTTTCATTCAAATGTCCCGTTCCATCTTGTAGGAAGGAAGAAGGCTTGTTCCAGACAGTGGTGAGAAACCTTGAGGAGCAGCTGGTAGCAGTTTCCAGGGAAAATGAGGAACTCAAGCAGTTGCTGACCAGGCTAGACAGGGATTTGGCTGAACTCCTGGGTTACTCTTGGGACAGTCCTGCTGTGAGTTTTCATGTGGTGGAAAGATGGAGTAGACCTTCGGTCAGCCTCCTGATAAATCTTTCCAACTGTGCCACGAGAGGGGTGGGGAGGGAGTGGTAGGTAGTGTTTTCTTTTCTCCAGAAACTTGCCATGTTTAGCAGGAGCCTTCTGATAAAAGTCTAGTTTCTAGAAGGCTTCTGCTAGAGTCCTCTAAAACTGCAGGCTTGAATGCAGACCCAATTTCCCTTCTTCTTTCCACTCAATTCCATCTTTCCCTCCCCCAGAAAGCCCAGGTGGCCATAACTGTGGATTGCAGTGTCTTTTGGAAACACTAGAGTTGCTTCAAGAAAGAAGTAGAGGTACTGCAGAAACAAGGTAAGATCTCCCATCCCCTGTTCCCACTTGCAGCTCCAGGTATTCCCTCTGTGAGTGATGGCTGGGGCCAGTATGTTTCTCTGAGAACAGAAAGCCCTGGGGCCTAGAGGCTCAAAACCTTAGGTAGGGACCTCATGATTAGCATCACAGACCATGACAAAGAGCTGGTCCAGCTATGGCAGGAGATTCAGTGGAGTTGGGACTTGATTGCCTGGCAACAGCATTGCTTCCAGGTGACAGGTGTGTACCAAAGGGCTTCTCTGGGCCAGGGATGAGAGGCAGGAACTGTGGTCAGTGGGGACTGCTTTATTCAGGAACATCTTAGCTCTGGCCAGGAGCTGCCAGTTCGCCTCCAGGGCTCCTATGTCCTGGAAGAAGAGCAGAGGCGGCAGGAGGCACAGATCCTCTTTGCCCAGGAACGAGCACACTTCGAAATCCAGAGGCGCCGTTTTACCGACGCTGCTATCCGATTAGGCCATGAGGTAGGCTGCTTTAGAATGGAACACTGGTTCTTGGTGCCCTATTTCCGGTTCCTTCTCTGGGCTCAGTGAAAGCCCAGGCAGCTGTCCTTGTTCCAGATGGGGGATCTATGGGGCGCAGATACCCTGGCTCCTCTATGGTTCTTTTGATTCCTCTTCAGCGCCAGCACTTTCAGCTGGAGCAGGCTCTCTTTTGGAAGAAGCAGATACTGGAATTCTCTTCCCACGATTCTTCTCAAAGACCCTAACATCATGTCTTGATGACCCAAAGCCCCAAAGTGAGCATTTGCTAGATGTGTTCCTTCTTCCTATCCTGGAAAACATCTCTAGACATTGGATCTCTAGTAATTGGATTCTCTGACTTAGTCCTTTTGACTGAAGTCCTCTTCTGATGTTTTCCTTGGTCTACCCATCCATCCATTTCTAAGCAGCTCTAGAAAGTGACCCTGGTTCTTGGTGCCCTGTTTCCTGTTATTTTTCTGGACTCATAAAAATTTCAAGCAACTGCCCTTGTGTTCCAGAGTGTTGCCCCTCTGTTGAGGACTACCCACTTCCTCATCTTCCAGGAGGAAGGTAAGGATGAGGACAGCACTGTGAGGGGTTTGGCAGCTGGCTTGGTGAGCAGAGGTAGGCACCAGCTGTAAGGGGTGTGTGTGTGTGTGTTTCTTTTTTGCCTTCCTTTCCCTAGAGTAAGGTGGGCCTGCTGCAGACCCAAAGGAAGCCCCTCCAAGTTGCCACCTGATTTGTTGGATGGCTTCCTGGACAGTTTCCTCTGACAAGTCCTTTCCTGCTTTCATCTTCAGAGGTGAAAAGGATGAAGATGTAAAAGGATTGGATTTTATTTATCTTCTAATGTTGGGGAAAGTCATATTCTTGTAATTGTTCTGAACCTCAATAAAGAGAATGAAACTTTTACTGACAGTTTGGGCATGAAGCATTGTATATACTGATTTTCAGTGGAGGATGAGTCATGGAAGAAGATCTGTTGGGAGTGGACAGAGAATAGAGAGAAGGCGTATGGAAAAGTTCTCTTCTTCAAAGAATAGGATGGGATATCTTATGCTGGGCAAAGACCAATAAATATAATGGACAAAATTCATGGGCTCTCTCCATGAGTCCATTCTTTACTTTGCCACCTCTTTTTAAAATAATCAATTTTATTGAAACATGTGCATTAGTTGGATTGTATGGCTTATGAATAATCAATGGCATTTGTTATAATCACACATGTGCATTCATCACTGTAATCAATATTAGAGCATTTTCATTATTCCAAAAAGAAAAACCTCCTACCTGTCAGTAGTCACCTCTCAATCTCTCTATCCTTCCCCTGCCATATGTAACTACTAATTTATTTCCATCTCTATAATTTATTTGTATTTACATTTTGTATAGATGAAGTCAATATGTAGCACTTATTGAATAGATACTTTTACTTAATAATCTTCCATCAATGGAAAAAAAAGAAGTATGCTAATATATTACTATACACTACTGTCCATAGTTTGCTTTGGTTGTATTTTGCCCAATTATCACCCTATTACTGACATCTTGTAACATTAACATTTGTTTTGTTTCAGAAAAAAACATTCTTATATATGCACTATTAACCATACTCATTTTTCATAAGATTTCACTATGCTGTACAGTCCCATGTTTCATTTTTTAGCTTTCCTTCTAGTGATATACATGACCTTTAGACTTTCCCTTTCAACGACGATCATACCCGTATATTAGTGTTGCTAATTACAAGCATTATAATGTGCTTTCAACATTTCTGTTTCTATCATTTCCAAACTTTTTTTTTTTTTTTTAACCAATTCTATATAGATTAAGCTTCAGCTTTCCATTCTCTAATCTCATTCTATCTTCTGGTGACCTCTATTCTAGCTATTAACTCCATGAGTTTGCTCATTATATTTCATTCATAATAGCAAAATCATACAATATTTGTCCTTTTGTGTCTGGTTTGCTTTACTCAACATAATGTCCTCCAGATTCATCCATGTTGCCATATGCTTCATTCTTTTTACAGCTGAATATTTCATCATACCATGATTATTTCTTTATCGGTTAGTGGACACCTCACCTGGGTTGTTTCCATCTTTTGGCAATTGTGAATAATGCTGCTATGAGCATTGGGGTGCAGATGTCTGTGTCCCTGCTCTCAATTCTTCTGGGTATATATCCAGTAGTGGTATTGTCGGGTCACATTCTGCCTCCTGTTTTTTTTTTTTTTTTTTGCTTTTCAGGTGGATAATTTTTTAAATATATTTTTCATTTATTTTAAAAAGATACTTAGATTACATGAAATGCTACATAAAAAATTATAAGGGATTCCCATATGCCCCACTCCCCACACCTCCCACTTTTCCCCACATTAACCACTTCTTCCATTTGTGTGGTACATTCATTGCAATTGATGAACATATTTTTGAGCATTGCCATTAAGCATGGATTATACTTTACATTGTAGTTTACACTCTCTCCCACTCAATTATGTAGGTTATGGCAGGATATATAATGGCCTGTGTCTTGTTGCAATGTCATTCAGGACCATTCCAAGTCCTGAAAATGCCCCCATATTGCACCTCTTTTTTCCTCTCCCTGACTTCAGCACCTCCAGTGGCCACTGTCTCCACATCAATGATATAATTTCTTTCATTGCTAGAATCACAATAAGTCTATAGTAGAATACCAGTAAGTCCACTCTAGTCCATATTTTATTACCCAGTCCTGAGGATTCTGGGATGGTGATGCCCACTCCACCTCTAATTGAGAGCTGCCTCCTTTCTTTAACACTCTATCTTGCTTGAAGTATAGAGGAGAGAACTGTTGTAGAATTCCTTGTGGAGAATGAAGAATGGGACAGGATGGATAATCTAGAGAGATGGTTAAAAACATGGACTTAAGAGTCTCCAAAACCATCTCTAAATTGTCATACTTTAGAAATGTGGGTAGGGAGGTGGGGTGGGGAGTAAGAAGAGTTTAATAAGTGATAAGTGACTAGAACAAATTGGTTTGAATGGTTGCCTCATTTACCTTTCTGGGGTAGATCTGTGGCAGTCAAAGTAGCTGTCTCTTTATTTTCCCCTGGTATGAGAACTGTTCTTGAAACTGGAGTATTTGTTCCAATTTAGGTAGCTTCCTTCTTCCTTGGTTCAAAGTCAGAACCTGTAAATTAGGTCTTTGTGTACTAGTAGTAGTTATTGTTGTTGTTAATGTTAATCAATGAAACATCTTTTTCTTTCCACAATAGGGAGTTTTGCTGGGATGGCTGTGTTCCTGGCCTTCTGTTCTTCCGGATTCTTTCTCTTCTTGGAGTTGTCAAAGGAAGTGAGTCCCAGACTTACCTTCGTCACTTATTTGTAGTATTTGCGAGTTACATTAACAGATGGTATAGACTCAGTGTACAAATTACTTAAAGATAATTGCACTTTGGTATGCCTGAGAAAGGTGTGAGGAGCGAAGGTGGGGAGTCAGGGAAAAGGTGAACTCAGAGAATGGTTCTTGGTATGTCATCTAGGTAATTGTTCCTGTCTGTTTTAAGCCCATTTTATTTGCTTGAATCTTTCCTTAGTTTAGGAAAATTTTCTTGTAATATCTTTGAATATTCTATATTTTGTTTTAAGCTGAGGACAAAGATGTTAAAAAATATTTATTAAATGAATGCCAATTATTCATGTGAAATATCTTGTCTACTTTACATATCTTTAATCTACTTCCTTTCACCATTGTCCTTTTGATCTAATTTTGAAAGACTCAGCAATTCATTTTCTATAACTGAGTCTGAACTTTGCTGCTTCTAGCATCATTTAAAATGCTACAATTTCTTTTTTTCCTTAATGTTGTTAGTGTTCTTTTCATCTCCAGTCTTGTGAATTCTGCCATATCTCTCAACTCATTGGCTGATCTGTTTTCTTTGATTTCCCTGAGGGTTACACAGATGGTAGCTGACTTCTTTTTGTTGATCTGCATACTTCTCCCTATGTGTCCCTAACTGAATGGAGCAGATCTGCCCTTGCTTTCTAATTCCCTCAAATAGTGAGTATCTACATGGTTATTGTTCGACTCTTATTTTATTTTTTTTCTCATTTGGGAGAACACATAAATTTTATTTCCTTTAAAAGTACAGGCCTTCTCAATAAAGAAAAATTCTAATCAGCTCAAAATAAATTCTAACATAGTACATTTCATATTATGAGATGTGGGAGTACAGGGCTCTTGGTGCCACAGAAACCATAGCAGGAGGACCTAATCTCATCTCGGAAGTCAGGAAAGTTCTCCTGGAGGGAATATTTCAATTGAAACCTAAAAGATGAGGAGAGCTAGACAGAAAGCACTTGGCTCAGGGTTTGAAAGACAATTAGTTACAGAAGCATAAATCTTGAGTGTGAATACCCATTTCTAAATTGGGAGGAAAAAAAAAAAACCCAAACAAAACCAAACCTGATTTCATACTATACTCTTAAAGTAAGACTTTCTTCCCAGGTGATTTTTAAAAAAGATTCACACTTCCTAATGTTATAGCCAAGTACCCATAAGCTATCATTCTTCTTGTCCTTTACAGAAATCTATTAAAATAAGCATTTCTTAATGTGACATAAAACAAGGTGAACTTTTAGAAAAAACTATCTTGCACAAATTTTTCACATTTTAAAAGATTATTTATCTAAGTCTAATGTCAAACAGCTTATTTTTTTGGTAGGACTGTGGGCTTGACTTTTCTGTTCAAAAGTAAAATTGGAGCTCTTTCAGAGATTAACTTTGTTCTGCTTGCCTGTGGCTAATATTTGCACTATTATAAGATAACAGATTAGAAAACTAGGTTATTTCTTATATCTGGGGACTCTTCCTTTTAAACTTAAGGTGTTTAGCTAAATGAATTCGGTTAAATTACCAGTTATTTATTAGCCTGAGGGAAGTGAGGAATAAGCTAAATACATCCACAAGGGAACTTTGTCTCTACAATTTGTTTAGTTGTTTTAAACTGCTGATTTAGGGCTGTATTTCTTATTCTTCAAGTATATAGTGCTATTAGTTCCAGGCCCTCCTGGTTGGTATAGACATATAATGCTTCTTTAAGAAAGTTGGTGAAAGCCTGTTCTATCAGTGATAATCCAAATTAAAAAAACATTGAAGATTTTCAATTTGATATGGCCAGGATTCCTCTCCCAATGAGGGCACACAGCTGTTGAATATTCTGGTGGTAGTACACCAAACTGAGTGGTGCCAACCTCACCTCTGGCCCTGTGTCCTCTAAATTAGAGGTACTTATGATTTTTTTTCTTCCTAGAATTTTCTTAGTTTTTTTCCCTTTACTACTTTTAGGGAAGGAAAAAGTATGTTCCTGATGAGCTTTTCAAATTGGTCCTATTTTTGTATATAGCAAAAATCCCTTGAGGCCCCTGCCATGCCTTGTTGAGACATCCACAAGCTTGAGGATGATCTAGTGACTGAGGTTCAATATCTGTTTTAACCTATTTCTAGTGTGTCCTTCTGTTCTGAAGAGCTGGAAAACTAAATAATACATTTCTCTAGACTTTCAGCTTGGCTTTTCTGTCTGGACACAGAGAGCAGACAACAAGTGCAAACACCAATGGGGGTGGGGCAGGGGTGAGAAAAAAAAAAGACCCATCCTGATTGAGGTGGGTCACACCTTCTAAAGAAAGAAAAAAGCCTACTGGATTAGTATAAAGCCCAGTAATTCCACTATATATCAGATTCTTCAAGAATCATTTCCCACTGGTGGATTTTGTGAAAGAAAGTTTAATTTTATATCCCTTCTGAGTTCTTGTTGCCATGTGGATTTTCCGTGCTTCTTCTAATTCTGTTTTGGACATTGCTTATTTTATTGCTGTTAGGCCGTCCTGCCCTTAAACTCAAGGTAATGGCAGACTGAAGTAAATAGAATGGTGATGCAGATATGCGCTTTTGCTGTGTTCCTTGAATATGCATTTTCCAATGGGACTGTGGAAGAGGTGGGGAGGAAGGGTTTCCTGTAGGATAAATATTTATGCTGATTTTGAAAAAATTGGAAGCTTAAGCTTAGTGAAAAAGGAAATGAAGAAGAGTGATGTAGGCGGATAGAGCAATATTTGACAAGTACGAAGACTCAGATGTGAGAGAATGTGGTGGGCTCTGTGAACTGCTCTGTGTGAACTGCTGGCAACTGTCACAGCAAGAATGTGTGTAGTGGGCTAAGAAGTCCAGTGACCAAATCAAGAAAAGCTTTATGCATTTCACTTATATAATCTTTTTTTTTTTTTTCTCTCTCTCTTTTTTTAAACTTATATAATCTTGATAGAACCCAGGGTCCCCCATAGCAAATTTTCTTTTAGGAGTACCCTGTAAGAAAGCCCAGTCCAGCAACCAAAAGTAGGTAAGTAGTTGTTCTGACCTCTACTTGCAATTCTCAAAGAACATGAAAATCCCCATCTACCCCTCTTTTTCTTGTTTTCTATTTGTCCCATTTCCTAACACCTTGAAACTTCCCCAGCATCTCTCAACCTCCAGTAATCTCTTAACAGCCAGTCCTCATTTTTCCCTCCCAGTCTCTTCTATCTCCTTATTAAGTTTACTTATTTGAACAAAGTTCATCATAATCTTTTTTTAAAAGGTCACTGGGGATGCACAAGCTACTAATCTATGTAGTTTAAAGTGAAAGGCTGACAAATTTTCTTGTGAATGATAGCAAAACTTAGTGACTCAAAACAATGACCTGCTTCTCTTTCATTCATTATGATTAAATTTTTGCTATTCCTTTAATCCAATGCTATAGCAGCTCACCTTTTCACTACACTACAATGTTGGTATGTACTTATTTTCAACCTGTAGTTTAGCATTGTTTCAACCAATCAGAAATTCCTTCAGTTTTACGCAGGGAGGAAATGTTTTACAATTATAAACAGAAGAAATTAAACATTTTAATATAGGAAAATAAAATGCTGTGTTGTTTTTGGCCCTTTCTTTTATAAAGGGACTATTTTATAAACAATTTTGTCAGTATCGTAGAATTATATTGGAAAATCTTAATATTTAAATTGTAGAACTGCATTAGAAGTGCCATGTTTATGTTTGCAGAGAACAGATTCAGGAAAAGATGCAGACATTCTCAGGAGTTCAGTGGAGAGTGATGTGGAGGGGAGGAAGTCTATGTGAAGAACAGGTAAATGAACCAGGCTTTGGCTTGGAAGAGGGAGATTAACAGGAGATCTAATCATCATTTTCAAATATCTGATGGACTCTCTTGTGGAAGATGTGTGCAATTGTTCTGTAGCTATGGGTGGAGGAGAGGCCCAGGCCACAGGGAATAATTAAAAGGACACGAAGAAAGAAAAAATGAAATCAAATTCATGATAGAAAAATGATCTCTGAGAGAATTTATTTCTGATATTCTAGGATTTAGAACACTCTGTGTTGATTTATTAGTGGATAGATTTGTCCACTTAATTTAGAATTTAAGATTGCCTATTTTCTAGAACAAGTTATATAATCTCAGTTTATTTAGCTTTACTGGGCCTCAGTTTTCTCATTTTACCACATAGTAAGCTATATATAAATGTAAGACATTATCATTTATTGTTGTCAAGCAAAAACAACAACAAAATGTGTCAAATCCTTAACATGATTTACTGAGTTTAGGCAAAAAAGGATAATTTTACATATCTGGGAAGGCAAATGAATGACTAGGTTAATTTTCCAGTATCACAGTCCTATCTATACATACAATAATTTTAATGGATTAACTCTACCCATCCAAATTCACATCTGAGAAAATATTTCAGGAGGATATCAGGTATCATTTTAAAGGATAATTGGAGGAATAGAGGTACAATCATTCCCCTTGATGGGCAAAGCTGAATTTACCATGAAAACTTCTCTTGAAAGTTTATTCCTTTCCTATTCCATGTGAATAATAATAAAAAAAACTTAAACTGAAAATTGTTTAAAATTTTTCATTGGTTTCTTTTATATTTGTTTTTGAAAACATTGCAAATAAAAGTTAAATATTAAAATTCCCCAAGTTAAAAACATCTTGTATATTACAGAAAGTTGGGCAAGTGCTGACAGAGCTATAGTCCTATCATCCTTTCTGTCTTCTGACTCCACCATCACTTCCTCCTCTTCTACTGATCCCCTACTCTGATTTGTACTTTGGAATGCTGGGGCCCATGGCTAGTTTGTGGCAGGCGAGGTGCAAGGTGCAGATATTGGAGGCAAGAAAACGTGCCATAGTTGGTTGTACCTTGTCTGGAATCTTTATACTCGAAAAACCAGTCATTAGTACTTTGGGGATGAAGGCCAAAGTAGGGATGTTATTCATCCTCCTCCCACTCTGTAAATATAGTCTTTTCCCACGGTCAAATCATAGGATGTTTGGTTTTTTCCCCCTGTACTTCTACCTTCAGGGATCCCCTGAACTCCCATGTCTCATGAATAAGCCCAACCGTGTGTGAGTCCGGTAATCAGGGTGCCTTTGAGGCATCCTTCCCCCATCCCCCGAATTAAATCAGTCAACTGTAAAACCAGTGCTTTCACTCTTTATCAAACAAGAGGAGGAAATTCAAGTGAAATCAAGGTGTGCATATGTGAGAAAGTTGAACTAAGAGCTGGAACTCTTAGGTTCTAGTTTCAGCTCTGCCTCTGACAAGTAGGTTGTTTCCTTTCTAGTTCCCTCCCAGCACAGTGGAAATGAAGGATGCATTTCTTTAAAGTTTTACAAGAGTATTTCCTGGTATTTTCTTAAATCTTCTCTATATCTTCTTGAAAGCAAGTATGTCAACTGATTTGAAAGCTTTTATTTAGAAGGCATGCATTTACGGTTAAACCAACTGCTTATAGCATATTCTGGGTTTTGAGGGGGGAAAAAACCCAGAACTCAACTAGCTCCTGACTTGAGAAAGAAGTGGTCAGTATTTTAAGAAGTTGGGACTATACGGAGGTAAAGATGTCTGGAAAAGTGAAGGTGGGCTGCTTGTTTACCAAAGCAGTGACATCAAAGTATAGTAAATAAAAAGTAGTTATCCATAGATTAGATTTGGGAAGATTTAAACACGACCAATTGGAAATTTCAAGTTGGGATCTTGAAAAATCTCTCGGTCTATTCTTCCGCAGGAAGATTTTATATTTATATTTTAACTTCTGAGGGTCTATCTCCTGCTGAATCTTACAGTATTAAAGAGCTCTCTATTAAAAAAAACACTATTTCCAGACAGTGCTTGTATATTTTATATGTGTACAGTGTTTTCCAGAGTTATCTCATATGATTAGATACTACTTTTGTGTGTATGTGATGGGAAAAGTTTGCAACTCTCTAATTTCTGTCTTAGAGGAGGCCTAGCATTTAACTGAAGGATACATTCTGCTTGTGTATTTGACTTGATAGAAATGTGCTGTGAGATTTTAACACATCACTATTAATTTTTCCCATATTTCCAATTTTGACATGGGATCCTTTGTGATGATACACCCTGTTTTCAGAAACCTGGCAATTGTGGGGTCATAAGAGTGACCATTCATAGCAGGCTTCTTTACCATGAGTCTATTCCTGAGTTAGTACTCAGACCAAACATCATTTTCTAAGGAATGAGACTCAGAAGCTTCATTTCAAGAACAGGTAATACTCTCTGTATAGTATTCTGGTTGAAAAGTGTTTTCTTCCCTATGTCATTTCCTCCATTTCCAAGGAAAACTTTTCATGAAAAATGCTTGGGGGATAAACAAAATCTTGTCACAACTTCAGGATTATAATTCTTCTTTTCAAGGTGTTCTGTGCTTCCTCAGTGTAACAACAAATCATAAAGATCTTCATTTTTATTTGCTCCTTATAAGAACAGAAACAATAACAGTAGACATTGAGCAGGATATTAACTCATATAATTCTTGTGATTTTTGTTTGCAGATGATTAGACAGACACTCAGAGAGGTTAAGTAACCTGTCCAAGTTCACACAGCTGGTAAGTGTTGGCCTGCCTCACCAAAGCCTATATAATTTCCTTATACTACATGGATTTTTAAATACTCATAATTTTTCCATTAATGAAAGATTTTATGATTTTTTTTTAAATTAAAAAAATCTGCCTTCAAGTGTTCATTAGAAAGGACTTTTTGGAATTGATTTAGAGCATAATTAGAACAAGCCCCAATATATGCATCCACTTTTTTTTGAAAAAGCAGTAGATAGATTTGGAGTAATAATTTAGGTTCTAATATGATAAACTCTCCAGTTTTGGAATGGCCTTTAGAAATCCCCTCATCAAAGCATCTGGAGTAGGGATTCCCCTCTGCTGGCTGCATACCTTAAGGGAACTTGAGCTCTTCTAGCAAGGGGCCATGCAATACTCTTCAGGCAAACCTTTCCATTTTTGGACAGTCGGATTGATTCTTCATATTATATACTCCTATTCTCTGCAATTGAGAGGTTACACTTTTAGATACATTGTTTCATTTAATGTAATTTGAAAGATTATTCCTCTTTTGAGTCCAAGTCTGATCTGTATTTATTTTAACACATGAGAGCAATGAAAACTTTTCAGGTTAGCTCTTCAGAGTGATGGTGAATTGGCAGGACTGATGACTTCCATAAGCATGATCCCATTGCTGGATTTAATTAGCTATAAGATGAGTTCCTTGATCAAAACAATGTTTTTTGAAATAACATGACAGTGAATTCTGTAAGTCCATAGATTGTGATTTGGGCAGAAGCACTGTTAGCACTTTCTCAAGGGTCACAGTTTTTACCTAACCCTTTAGGGCCTAGTGGGACTTACACCTGGTTATAGATCTAGAAGCAAAAAGAGATGATGGGAGTAATCTCTGTGGAGGATCAGGAGTCTTGGTCTAGGCAAGAACTTCAGGCAAAGGGACACTAACATTCTCAGACATGGAGAAAAGGCTACTTCTACTGGCAGAGGAGACTCAGCAGGTAGAATCTGTTCATATGTCCTTATCCCAATATTTAGAGTCCTTTTCCTTCCCAGTCACTGCCATAACTTTAAAATTTGAGATTCTGTGAAGTGGATTCAATTTGTTTTGCAATTCTGCCACTTGTAACATTAGCCTTTATGTTTGGTTTTCAGAAATTTTGGGCCCTGTAGCTATAGGAAATATGGATTCATTTTAGGGCATTTGTAGAATATGTGTGACCCCTCACCCAGATTGTGACTTGGGAATTTAAAGCCCTTAGTTCATAATTTTCTTTCCTTAAATTCTCCAGCACATTTAGAACTAGCCGACCAACCGCAATTATAATCATTTTCAATAACATTTTTTATGACAGGAAACATTGCTTATCAAGAGCCTTGTTTTCACTATTACAGGTATCTATAAGTGGTAATTTTACCGTTTTTATTCTGTATGACACTATCAGTGCTACCCTTACCATGAGAAAGGTCATTAATACCTTTAAATCTAATCAGATCAGAAAGTTGTAAATTCCACATAATTTACAATTCTGAGAACCCATCCTTAACATTCCATTTCCCAGGAATCACTTCTGCTACTAAGTTATGTATCAGGGTTGAGTCAGAGAAGCAGAACCATTGGAACTATTGTGAGTGGTATAAAATAAGAGATATATTATAGAAATTAGATAGCTGTGGGAGCTGGTTAGTCTCCGTCAGGCTATTGCTTCTGCCTCTGGTGCTGGGCCTGAAGTCAGCAGAGAAGGCAATCAGAAAGCAAAGAGGAACATAAAGTTGGAATTAGCAAGAACAGAACCCTTGAGGACACAGTGGAAACTGTAAGGACAAACTGGAATCAATATCTGTCTCTTACTTCCTCCAACCTCAATGATGCAGGTGATCTGCAGGAGAAGCAGGTGCCTTTCACCATGTGGCTGTGCACACCGGGATCTGGTTTGGAGACACTGAAGTAGGAGATATGGTGGGAGCTTGGTGAGATGTGACTTGGTGGTTCTTCTGCACCATAAGGTGAGGTAGCCAATCAGTGATAAAGTGCATGAGTGGCAACAGCAAACTTCAGAACATTACAATGACCACTGCTTCAATTCTGCCTTCCAAATCTAGAACAAATTTCTCTTTTGACAAACTCTCATCTGGGCTACACAAGGACAGGATTCTGGGAAACATCCTTCCAGTTTAGCCCAGTTGATACACTGAAATTGGAAGGGATAAGTAAAGTACCCAGGGTCACACATTCAGTAAGTTCAGGATTAGTACCTAAGTCTGCCAAATATCAAAGTATGAGATGATATTAATCATAATCCAATGGTCTCATTTCCCTTTTCTATGTAGTGCAAGAGTATTCAATAAGTAATTTGTTCAGTAAGTATGAGAACTTTCTTAGTGTTGGACTATAGATAGAACAAAAATGAAGATAGACACATCTCCTCCCCTTCCAAAGTTTAAACTGATAGCAAAGTTTAGAGGATCTAGAAAGTATAAAAGGTAAAAAAAAAGAGAAAGTTAGAAAAGTTGGTCAGAAAAAGACAAGGGCAGAGAGGAAGAGACAGGATGCTTCAGAACTGCATTGATGAAATGGCGTTCATCCCAGTTGTAATGGGCATAGAGTGGTCAACAATATGTCATCCCAGCTCCTCAGGAACTTCCAGTCTGGGCGGATGATTTGCACACTGAAGGGGAGGAGGGAGCATTAATAACTGGTGCCACCTGGGACTCATCCCTTGGGAATTGACCTGTGTTCTTTGTGGTGGTCTTTTCACTGAGCACCATAAGTTAATTTAGTCTGTCTTTCTAAAGTCTTGAAACTCAAACTTGGGATGTACTCATTGTGGCAATTCTTAGGGTCAGCACTTTATCCACCCCAGCAATTTCTGTGACAATAATAAACCACAGTCTTCAGAGTAAATTCTTTCCAAACCATTATAACTGTGTAGGAGTCTCAATATTCACATTATTATTCAGCAGAGACCCCAGGCATATATAATAAATGTTATACTTATTTAGTTCATTATATTAGCATTAGAAATGGACCTATTTTTAAAAAATTATGTTGACCAAAATGTAGTTTGACCTCTTTAAAACATTTTTTACCTTTTTACTTATATATTAATTTCATATTCCTATTTTAATTTCCAGTGCTTTGAGATGTGTGACAAATGTACAATGGAGCACAAAAGTGGTAAATTTACTTTATTTTATTATTTATTGTTGCGATGTACTTCATTAAACTGTTCTCCTTGCTGAAAGAACTTAACAGAGTTTTGTACAACTAATAGTTTCCATCAGCATTTATCATTGGATTGTTTCCACCTAAAGAAATGAGGTTGGCATTTTAAATATCGTCTATACTAGGATGGGGAATCTTATTAAAAAGGTACATAGTAATTTTTAGGAGGAATTTAATTCAAATCAATCAATACAATGATCTCTGTAGAAAGTTACCCGACAATTATAGTAGTGTATTGCCTATCCTTTTATTTAGGAGAATAAATATATACTATTTTCTCTGCTACTGTCAATTAGAAAGAAATAACATCTTAGCTTTGGATTGTGACGCTTAGGGCATTTCTGTGTAGGAGAAAGCAACGAGCTAAGATCTAGGAGCAGTGTAGTTTAGCTATGTTGGGACACTTCTTTGGCCCTCAGTTGGCTCACTATTAAAATGAAAGGAGGGTTGCTTTTGTTTTCTCTAATTTTGCTTCATGTGCTATGTTGTTATTCTATTATCTACTTACCATCACAAAGTGTCTCTGCTCATATATTAACAAAGGAATGAAGATATATAGAACCAATTTACCAAAGAGCAGTAGGAGGGAGCATAATATAATGGAAAGAACACCTACTGGGAATGGGGATGCTTGGGTTGCTGTTTCAAATCTGCCAACAAATGAGCTCTTTGACCTTGGGCAAGATACTCAATGGTCCAAAATTCAGTTCTAAGATTCTGTGAGTTCAGCAATGAAGTAAACATCAGATAGAATGAAGGTGTCTCCTGTACGTGATGTTATCAGGAAGTGAAATTTGTGCCTAGGGAGACCTAGAGAAACTTGGATTTGATGACTTTTTTCTTTAGTATGGCAAGATAGATGTTTAAAAAAACACGCCATGCGTTTTTAGATTACTGTTCTATGTGTCTTGTTGAAGTTTGAAGAGGTGGGGGATCATTACTTCTACCACATATATCCTTTCTGAGGTTTGAACCAGTAGGGAAATAGGCAGATTCCAGTAGATTGGGATCAAATGATCAACTATTAAGGCTGGATTTGAGTATATAGCTTTCACGTTCCTTAGGAGTAGAAAATTTGTTTTCTGTTTTCCCCTAAGTAAATACTTTGAGATGGCATACTAGAAATATGTAAAGAAGACATACTCAGAGTTCCTGTCTCACATCTGCTGAACTCTATTAGTTGAGGCAAGGAAAAGGCCCTCCAAGAAGGAAGTTTGGGTCATGACCCATATGTGTTTGCTTCATGAAGCTTAGGACCCAAGAGAAGGCCAGTGGCAAAGAAAGGAGGTGGGAAGTCAATATAAATTATAGGGCTGGTAGTCTGGAAGGAGATGTGGGCCTGCATTCAAAGCCTCTGTTCAGATTTTGTTAGTCACCCTCCCTTGGTGGTCTGAATTTTTTTTTTTGGCACCGGAGTCTGAACTATTCTCCATTGCCTGAATGAAGGCATTCTCTCTATAGATCTGAAAGAGTGAGTGCAGAAGCGCTGATCCATGCTTACCCATTTCTTTGTTTTAAACTTTCCATCATGGACGTCTCCTCCTTGTTTAGAAAACAAGGAAGGTTAGGTGGGGAAGCTGGAGAAAACGTTAACCTAGAAGCCCCTAATGGAAACATGAGACTAGTGTGTTGGCAGTTTTCCCTAGTAGACTTAATCTTTCCACATGTGATGACAAATATTTATTAGAAGTATATTTATTCTTATTAACACTAAAACTGAATATATACAAGGCAAAACTGGTGTTTATAAACAGCTGTTCATCAGTTAGCCTGAAATCTTTTTCCCACTCCTGGCCTTGATCAAGGGCAAACATGCAAATTCTTGTTTAACAATTCCATTTAAGTCTTCTGTTCTTATTTCGAAGGATCCTTGGAAAACAGTTAATAGTCCTCAAGGTTATTATGGGTTGAATCATGTCCCTCACAAAGGCATATTCAAGTCTTAATCCCTAGTCTTGTGGATGTGAGCCCATTTGTAAACAGGATCTTTTGAAGTTATTAGTTAAGGTGAGGCCTTAATCCAATATGACTGGAGTTGTTCTAAGTAGAGGAAATTTGGACACTGGAGTAAGAGATAGGAGACAAATAGCCATGTGATGGAAGTAGGGAATTGACTTATGGATTGTCAGCAATTCACCACCAGAACACCATAGATTTCAGAAAAAACATGATCCTGTCCACACCTTGATTAAGCACTTCTGGCCTCCAAAATTTGAGACAATAAATTCTTGTTCTTAAGCCACCCAGTCTGTAGTATAATTGTTATAGAAACCCTGGCAAACCAAGCCTAGATATCAAGGGATGAGCGGTCTTGAGACCATACTGAGATCTATTTCTCTGGGGACACTAAGCTAATACACTAGCAGTCACTTTTTTGGCCATGGTTTCTTCTTTCCCCCAAATTAGACTATAATATCTGTTTTTATATCAAATTATGCTTACTTGGGTGTTACAGAAATTCTGGGAGCTTTGATGATAGTCATGGGAATACTAGTACCTTGATATAGAGGTTACTTAAATATAGTATCGTCTGGGGAGGATAAAAAAAGCATCTGTCACCCTTCCAAATGCTCCTTTACCTGCATTTGTGAATATCTACCATGGGCCATCTCATTGACTCCCTGTTCCTTCCCCTCTATAAATCAGGGACAATGGGACTAGATTTGTTTCAGTGTCAGGCAAGAATACCTAGAATGGTTTGTGGCCAGAAGACCAGAAAGACAATGGAATAGAAGGGAACTCTAAAAGCTGGAAATGAGAAACCTGAGTAAAACTTAAAATAAAACTAGGATGTGTGATAATAAAGTAGAACAGGCTTCCAGTTCATCTATGATTATTGCTTTTAATGAACACTATAAAAGCACACAAGTACCTTTTAGCACATCAATTGAATACAAAGAAAAACCATAAATCCAGGCACTATTCCAGGTGTGGGACAAGAAGACGGCAAGACCCTGCTTTTATTATCTAGAGGGTCTGGCTTAGAATCCTGGCTCATCATGCTATCTTGGGTAAATTGCTTAAATTCTTTGCCTGTTTCACCATCTCTAAAATGAGGTTAACATGGTATCTATCTTATTGTGATAGATACACAGTTCATTGGCCCAAACTAATTGCATGTTCCCAACCTAACTACATAGAAGCCTGGGACATGGAGGGAAGCACACAGAGTACTAGAGAGCACAAATACAGCTGTCTCTTCCACCAGTAGACAGGGCTCAGAACAGGTAAGGTCTTATAAAGCTTAGAGGAGAATTTGGAAAGCCATTGGAGATTTAAAACAGTCCATGGTAAGTAGCATGTTGGGATTGAATGGAAAAATTAAGCTGAAAAAGTTTATATATCTACTTGATTTTAAGCTACCCAATTTTCTAAAATGTTGGCTAAAACATATAGATGGATCAAAAATTATTTAAATAATTTTAAACATTTTTAAATGATTCTTTTGGCATTTTGTTGATATCCAGGAGGAAGAAAACAGAACATAATATAAAAGGATATAAACTAAGGAGAGATGTTTTATTTTAATAAAGATGGAAATCAGTAGTTAATTTGCCTGACATATACCTGAGATAGCCACATTGTCTGCAATGATGATGTGAATGTTCAGTTTGCCATGACACTGTGAGAGACAAATTTGTGAACCTGAGGTAAAATGGTAAAAATGTTAGACCTGGATCTGCAAGACCTGGATATACATCTGTCTTTGCCACTTCCTAATGTGGGACTTTGAGAGGTCATTCTCACTATCATAGCTCCTGTTTCCAATCTTAATAGCAGCACCACTAACCTACACTGATCGCTGGTCAAGTTCATGGGGAAGGTAAATTACTCACTCTTGCCAGTATTGGGGACTCAGTTCTTAGGTCCTTTCAATGTGGATATAAGTGCATAAGAGCTCAGGCTTTGCATTTTGTCTGACTTAAGTCTTTAAGCCTGATATTTCTTATCATTACAACGAGGATGACAATAGCACAACCTCATGGGTTGTGATAATTAATTACAGGTAGAACACTTAGCTCAGTACCTGACACATCATTATCATTCAGTAAATGGTTGCTGTTATTAGTCTTATTTCATGTACACATGAAGTATTTGATCTACACTTTTGGGATTCAAACTAATCTATGTCTCATTAGTAGAATCAGTGAAGATTAACTAATGTTATTAAATAATGGTCAAAAGAGCTGCTACGAAACAAGAAATGAATCTGCTGTGTCTTTCAGTAAGGTATAACTTTAGCTGATGGTGTTTCTTTAAGAAAATATAACACTCTAATAAAAGCCTACTGACGTTTTGTAATTCTCAAAAACAAACAAACAAACAAACAAAAAACCATGAAACACCCAAATTCTTCACATTTCTCAATTAACAAGGAACTTTTTTTTTGTTAATACTGGCAACTTAAAGGAATGTAAGTGACAATAAGGAGAATATTCTTTCACTTAGATGGAAACTATTTAAGAAAGAAATACTCTTATGACTGTTCAGTCATACTATTAACAAATACCCATTATTTACTGAGCACTGTATTAGGTCTATTAGGAGATAAAACTGCTAATAAGAATACATTTTTATCAGAAGAAAATGTATTTAAAGCAATTACTCCAGGCTGGCACTTAGTAGGAGTACAAAAATATTAATTACTGCTTATTCTTTTCCAAGACTTTTAAGTAGGTAAGTAAATGTAAAATAAAATTTGCACAGGATTAAAAAAAGAAAAAAAAACCCACAAAACTATTATGAGGATAATAGGCCGTGAGTGCTATAGGAATCCCATTGTTCATTAAGGAAAGCTTCTAGTGGGAGGTGGGAATTTAATGTTCATGTGTGCTGTAGAAGTTGTGAGATAATGCCCGATAATTAGCATAAACTTGAAGCCAAGTAGCTTAAAAAACATGTTCCATAACATTGCAAATCATATATTTCTATAAAAAGTATCTATTGGATGTTCAGCAGAGAGGATATCAACCATGAAAGGATAGTTCAATAGTTGTGAATCATTAAGCACAAAATCATCAAGTTCATGTGTATTGCTAAACAGATGTTGTGAAACTGGCAAAAGAAAAAACATCAGGTGAGATGTTTTCCTTCTTAGATTTTTTTTTAAATTGCAAGATTTGATTTTTTAAAAAAAATTATTTTAGAAACATATACACAACCTAAAATTTCCACTTTTAACCACATTCACATATGTAATTTAGTGCTGTTAATTCACAATGTTGTATGGCTATCTCCACCATCGATTACCATAAGTTTTCTATCAACTCCTACAGAAATTCTTACCAATTAATCTTTAACTTCCCCTTCTTTCCCTTCAGTCCCTGGTAAACTGTGTTCTGGTTTCTGACTCTATGACTTGACTTATTCTAATTGTTTCATGTCAGTGAGATCACACAATATTTGTCCTTTTGTGTCTCACTTATTATTCAACATGAAATCTTCAGGGTTCATTCATGTTGACTATCAGAACCTAGTTCCTTTTTACGACTACATAATATTCCATTGTATGTTCATGGACACTTGGGCTGCTTACATCTTTTGCCAATTGTGAATAATGCCACTAGAAACATCGGTGTGAAAATATCTGTTTGAGTCCCTGCTTTCAATTCTTTTGTGTATATACCCAGAAGTGGGATTGCCAGGTCATATGGTAAGTTTACACTTAAATTTCTGAGAAACTGCCAAACTGTTTTCTACAGTGGTTGCACCATTTCACATTCCCACTAACAATGAATGAGTGTTTCTGTTTCTCCACATACCCGCCAACACTTTTTTTCGTTTTGGTTTTTTTAATTTTAGCCCTTCTAGTGGGTATAAAATGACACTTCATTGTGATTTTGATTTGTTTTTTTCCTGTTGAATAATGATGTTGAGCATGTTTTCATATGCTTTTTGGCCATTTGGATAGCTTCTTTGGAGAAATGCCTATTCAAGTCTTGTAATAATTTTTTTTTTAAAACTGAGGTTTTGACTTTATTGTTGAATTGTAGGATTTCTTTATAGATTCTGGAAATTAAACCAGTATCAGATATGTGATTTCCACATATTTTCTCCCATTCTGTAGGCTTGTCTCATTTCCTCGATGTAGTACTTGGTTTTATTGTAGATTGGCTATATGCTGAGGCTCTTCTTCAATGTTTGGTCCAGCTTATACTGAACCTTCCAGCAGCCCATGTTTAACTGTGACCAGTTTCTCAGATCTTTCTTGCCCTGGACATGTGGTGCAACTTTTAAGATTTCTCTCCCTCACTCTGTATCCCTTCTTCATATACTTTTCAGCCCTGGGGCCCATTCAGCCTTACAGCAATTCAGTTTTCCTTTTTTTCTTAGAGGCTTTTCTGCCTCTGGTAACTACCCAGGGAGACAGATGGCATCAATATTCAAAAAGGCCTATTGTTTTTTTAAAGTGGAAAATGTGTTTCTTAACATTCAAACTCCCCTTATACAAGTCCATATAAAAATTCTTAGCTTTTTGATTATGCATAAGTCTATATTTTCTAGTTACAAGGATGTATAATATAATTTACTTTTCATAATACATTGTGAAAATACATCATTACTTCCGTTAAACATAAGCACTTATTTTCAAATCTAATACTTGAAATGAATAATTTTTCTGCTGTACATAGTTTAGCAGGGCTAATAAGTGCAAGGGGCTCTTTAGTAAGAGTTATCTGATTTGAGTATCAACAGTTGCCCAAGTTCAGTATTGTTATGAAGCGTTTTCTTTTTGCTTTGACCACAACCACATAAAACCCTTAAGAATACTGAAGTTCAGTGAGTAAAGTTCAGGGAAATATTACTTTAGCTACTGAATCAAATTCATACATAACACTATAGTATTAAAAACCTTTAAAAAACTTTTGAAAGCTGTACTAGTATAGACCGTTCATAACAGAGTAAGACTAGTTGGGACTAGGAAGGAAAAAGACAGCTTTAAGTATATGTTTTTCTTTGTGGTGCTGATAGGAGAAAAAAGGCAGTATAATAGTACCTTGCTGCCTCCCATTAATGGTGGCAATTTGGGCATATACCAGAAAAATAGCTATTATTCAACTCAACAGCTTTATGTAGTGGGAGCTGGCTTAGCTCATGCTCCGTGGCAACAGCATGGACCTTCCGTATAAAACAAAACATTTGCATATTGTGACCTAGGTCTGTAGGCTTTACGGAGAAAAAAAAAAAAAAAAAAAAAATGTTTTGGGTATATATTTCACTCCAAAGGGAAAATTGATTTGATGCTTGAGGTGCAGCATCTTTCTGTTACTTATTAGTGAAATGAAGTAAACTGCAAATAAATACTGGATCAAAAACTTAGTTTCAGTCATTTGGTGAAACTGTAGAATACTAATTAAGTTATTTCAAAAGAAATCTCTGAAGGGGGCAAAAAATCAAATTATACACCTAAATAAACATTTTAAAGGGAAAGAAACCAATTGCCCTCTAAAGGTCAAACAGTATTTGCTATGTTGCAATCTCCATTTTTCATTCAGCAGTTAGAGACCAGCTTGGGTGTGTACAGTTCTTTTCAACAGTTCTGCTATAGGTCTCTTCTGTTTCCTAGGGGCCCTTTTGTGCACACTTGTTTGCCAGACACTTGGGTTCCACCCTAGGTCTATGCAGCCTTGGGACCCTATGCCTGAATATGGGTGGGCTTCTAATTCACTTGGGCCAGTGGCTCTGTGGTCTGCATCCACAGCAGGAGGTATCCAGGCCTTAAGCTGCATGGGACTGAATAGGGGGGAGGGGTCCGGACTGGCAGGTCAAAGTCACAGAACTCCTACCTTCTTTTTTGGTGGTGATTTCTCCCCCCTCCCCCCACCCCACTGATTCAGTATTTGTAGAGTCTTTATCCAGTCTCTGCTGTCATCCAGAATTCCAAGCAAGTGGAATTTGTCCTTTTATTAGTTGTTTCTGAGGGGAGACTTTTCCAGGGGATATCTTAGGTTGCCAAGTTGATGAAGTCACCAAGATTTGATTTTTGAAAGTCAGTGAAAAAGAGTGATTGCTTGGAGTAACCCTCTGAGATATGTGTATGCTCTCATTAGAGAAACAAAATGGCAGTGCAGAGGAAGAGCTCGGAAAATAGTGAGTGCTTTGTAAAGCTACTGAATTCCTTACCTTTGCTAATATTTAAGTTCTACAAGAAAACATACCAAACCAGAGGATTCTTATATGTGTGTGTAGGTGTGTGTGGGTGTGTATATTTTAAATCAGCAGTCATTTTAAAAATAATTTTAAATTAACCACAGAATTGTTTTCTGAACTATTTTAAATCAACAAACCTTCTTTGAAAATATTGAAAAAATGATTTATCTTTCAGAGTTAACAAAAGCCTTAGGAAAATAAGATTCATAAAGGTGGATAGTTACAAAATATATTAATTCAATAGCTTTCCTACATACCACACTAGATAAAAATATAAAGGTAAAATATTACATTTATATCTAAATAACATCTTAATATCTAGAAATAGTCATAAAAAGGAATACTTAGAAAATGGCTGAATAAAATTTTAAGATTCTATATGATAATATGACAAAAAAATTTGAGAATATGGCAAAAGATTTAAATAAATCGAGCGACATATTTTAGAAGAAAGTAGGCCTTATTTTTAAAAAGAGGCCAGTTCTGCTTAAATTTACTATATATGCAGTATAAATAGCAAAGTCCCCATGTTTTGTGGGGAGGAGGGTTGAGGTAATTGAAAAAAATGATTCTAAATTTCTCTTTGAAGAATAAACTTGTAAGAATAGCTGGAAGAGTTCTGAAAAACAAAACATTAAGAAGGAGCATTGCCTTACAAGATAGTAAAATGTATCATAAATGGCTGAAATTAAAACAGTGTGGTACAGCCTGAGAAATAAATGGTTAAGGAACAAATTAATATGTCCTACCTCAAACCCAACTATATAGAGATATTTATTGTATGTTAAAGTATGTTGAATCAAGGGGAAACACATATTAGTAAATAAATGTTTGACCAACACATTACCATTTGGGAAAGAATGTCATCCCTACTGTGTTCTTTACATAATTTACACTTTAAAAAACAATTTCATAAAAGTAACAAAAGAAAATATGGACAAATTTTATAGATAACCTTGGGGTGGGAAACGCTTTTCCAAGCATGACATCAAGGCCAGAAACAATAAAAGACAAGATTGATAATTTAACTATAAAAATTAAAAATGCATGTATGGAATAAATACCGAGCTTTTAAAACAAATGGCCATAGGAAAAGTATTTTTCATGTACATGATAGAGGTCAGCTATTCATATTATATAAAAATCCCTTACAAATTGGTGAGAATGTACATCTGTTCTTGCATTTTTGAACAAAATGCAAGAACAGAGCCCACTTTCGTTCATGAAAATTAGTGGCTTAAGAAGATCAGAAGAGGAGGAGAATTGACATTAGACTTAAGATAAAAGTACAGAACAGAATTTTTATTAGTGAGATAAAACATTTTTGTTATTGTGCAAAGTATTTCAAACTTTTAGTATATCATTGACAGTAATATTTACCTTTGAACTACTGAATTCTGCTGAATTTGATCCTACTCACTAAAGATGTTTCATTAAATTAAACTTTTTATTTTGAGATCATTGTAGATTCACATACAGTTGTAAGAAATAGATCCTTGGTATCGTTTGCCCAGTTTCCCCCAATGGCACTATCTCTCAAAACTATAGTACTATATCACTGACATTTATACAGTTAGGAAACAGAACATTTCTATCATCACAAGGATGCCATGTTGCCATTTAATAGTCAAATTCACTGCCCTCCTAACCCACCCTCCTTAACCAATGGCGCCAACTAATGTGTTCTCCATTTCTATAATTTTGTAATTTCAATAATACAGCTTGTAACTTTTGGGGAATGACTTTTTTTCACTCAGCATAATCCTCAGCATGCACCAAGAATTCATTTTTATTGCTGAGTAGTATTCCCTGGTATAGATGTACAACGGTTCGTTTAATCATTCACCCACTAAAGGACATCTGGGTTGTTTCCTGTTTTTGACTATTATGCATAAAGCTTCTATAACATTTGCACACCGGTTTTTATGTGAATGTAAGTTTTCATTTTTCTGGGAAAAATGCCTAAGAGTGAAATAAAGGTGGTTTAAAATGAAGACGATTCCATTCTAAGGAACTTCATACTTTTAAAAAGAGTTTTTCAGTGAGTGTTTCCCTCTCGCTTCAACTAAAGAGTTGATTGTGAAGAAACACATTCAGAAAACAAACAGGAAGTGTTTGGTATAGTTTCCCCAAATAGAGAGTGGACAAATAGGTAAAAAGACAACAGAGAATCATTATGCTTTAAGAATTCCTTAGGTTGATAAGCTAGGCAATTTCAAACAAAATTCCATGAAGTGTGAAGACTTCTTTGGAAGTTTTGAAGTGTGACAAATACCAACTGGACCATTTGAGGGCTTTTGAGCCCTTAAAAGTAATAATTATATGAATGAGTTTGAGATTTCTTTTTCTTTAATAATGATACATACCTAAATGCAATAGGTTATAAAATGATTAAAACAGAATCTCACTGCCAGAAATCTTTTTAAAGCAGAATTATGATTTAAATTTAGTTTTATATTTAAAATTTTTTTTGCCTTAGTTTGATTTTCCTGTAGGAAAGATCAATTCCTTTCTTTTGAGGATAGCTGCAGTCTGACAAATGTTTTTGAGAAATAATTTATTATAGTAAATTAGGACCCTTAGTCTACTGTTGTTGGATGTCATACCAATAGAATTTTAAAATCACATTTATTTGAACAGAACACAGTTCTAATGTGACCCAGCTAAGCTGGCTGACAAAGTATATATAATATGCATCTGCTTCCTTAAAACAATTTTATTATAGGATCTCACATATTCAGACAGAGTAGAAAGGTTGTAACAATGTCAGAGAACCTAAATGATACCCACAGTAGCATTATAATTTAATATTCATTGAGTGCAAGCAGTGGGCTAGACTTTTTATAAAACAGAGAAAGGAGAGCTGTTTCCTGTCCTCTGGATGACCACTCTGTAAATCAAACAAGTATCGAGTCCTTTGTTTCTTTATAAAAACAAAGCACAGGAAGTTATTTATATCAGTCATTATGATTAAATGAAAGCTCAAAATTGAACTGTAGCACCATGTCTTCAATATCATAGGCAGTCAATGTCTACTGATTGCTTGATCTACTCATGGAAAATTTAAACTTAAAATAGTTCACATCATTCATTTTATAATATTTATTAAACACTTACCATATGGAAATCTCAGTGGAGCAAAGGTGCAGATAGAAAAGTGTATGATGTTTGGGAATGATGTATTGTTCAATGTGACTGCATTGCAGGCATAAAGCAGAAGGTATCAGATAGGCTTCTCTTGGCTGCAGGTTGCAGAAAACAGGAATGGCTTAAATAAATAGGGGTTTATTTTTTTGCACATAGTAAGAAGTAAGAAAATAGGCAACTGTTGGGATTGTTTTTGCTGCTTGCAATGCTCTCAAGAATACATGTTCTTTCCAGCTTTTCATTGTTCCTTCCTTTATTTGCCAGCTGTTTCCTTTTCTGCTTGATGTCCCATGGCTTTTTATATGGCTACCAGAGCACCAGACATCATATCCATGCCGGAAGAAGAAGGAAGTGACATGCCAGCCACACCTGTCTCATGTATCAAGAGATCAAAACTTATCTTAAAAAGTCCTCCAAAAAATGTTTCCTGACATCTCATTGGAAAGAGAAGAATCACACGGTCACTTTTAGCAGTACAAAGGAAGGTGGAAAAATGACTATCTGGCCCAGGGAAACAACATTATGTCTGTTACCTTAGGATGATTATGATTTACCTCCTGTAGATGAGCACACCACTGGCCCATACAGACTTGAGTTCTATAGCAGAAACAAAGGAGAGAGTGGTTGTTGGTGGGCAACTTACAGTCTTCCACAGAGGAAGACGAAAGTGAAGTTGGTGGCAAAGTCTTAGAGACCTTTTAGGTAGGCTTAGGAGTTTACACTTTATCAACAGCTGTGTGGTATTTAATAGCACCTCCAACGAATGGTTTGGGTGCTTGGTTCTGTCATAAACCATAGAATTTTTCTGGGAGTTTTAGGTTGTACTGTAATTATGAAAATTTTTGTGGTATTCCAATTTTATGTCCTGGAAAAATATTTGCAAAATAGACCTTAAAAGGAAGAGTTGTGTAAACTATTTAGCAAAAGAGCCAGGAAAATATAAGAAGAGAGAGACCAGTTCATCCACCAGACACCAGGTCTATTCTGAAGCAGCATAGATGGCTTTAAAATTCCATCTAGCTTTGAAGTAGGGAGATCCAAATTTCTCTACATCCTGGCAGTGCCAGATACCTGGGATCTGTGGTCCTGGACTTTCTCTCTAGCTCATGGACTGCTTACTTGTAAGAAAATTTGCAAACACTTGGCCAACAGATAAATACTGAGTGTGTTATGCTTAAATATGATACTAAAATAACAGTGGGGTGTTTTTGAAGTGCCATCGGATCTCTTATACTCAAATTTGCCCATGTGTCACCATGTTATGCTTGAAGTGTTCATTTAATTAACTCCCTTTCTCTTAAAATATATTTAAATTCTCATGAAAATATCAACAATATTTGACCTAAAACAGCAGTTAGCAGGAGGTCTAAAGTACCCTTACTTACAGTATTTTAGAAAAGAACGAAAATTCCTTTTAAGGAAAGTGTTACAAAGAAAATCTCTTTGTTTAATCATGTGTTTTCCTATTTAGCAAGTATGCATTACATGGGAATTCATCAGAGATTATTGGCTAATACTCTGACTTTTTGGAAGTTTGTTTCTTTTATTTTAATTACTTTTGTAATAAATTTTAGATCATTGTAAGAAGTATAACTACCATTGGTATTTTTTGAAAGCTATCGTTCATAATGGTTTCCCTATTTAAAAATGAGATTCAAAGGCATGTTTAGGAAAGAAGGGTAGATGGTTATACCATAACTTATTTCTATTATGCCATGCTACTTTCCTATGGGGAAGTTTGAGCATGTGATTCCTTAAGACATGTTAATCAGGAAGTAAAGTCCCAATGACTTTTTCCCTTCTAGAAGCAAAATTGTAAAATGTTGCTGAGACAGATTTAATCAACAGGAAACAAGGTTTGAGGCAATGGCATAACCAGAGACTTGGTGATTTTTAGCTGCCCTCACAGGCCATCTAAAAGCATTTTATCAGGATTCCTGAATTGTCATTCTCACATATATGTCATCGTTGCATGGAGTGCTGTTCTGCTGTGTTCACTGGAAATTAAAGGCTTTTATAGTTGGGGGCCAGGAAATGCGGCTTAGGTCCAGAATGTACCTTTTTGGAGGAATTATACAAGGCTGTACCATAAGAACTTTGGCTCTCTATTAATCTTATAGGTTACCTTAAAACACCTGCATATTCAAGTTGCATATGTGATAACTTTATATCTTACACTGACACTTTTCTTTATTAATATTTATATGTATATATTTCACCTTTTGTTTCTGTGGTGTGCAGATATCCCATTGCAATTTTCAGTGGATTTCTTGAACTCTTCCTCACAGGTATGTTTTCTGCAGATGATGGTGGCTGTAGTGGATTGTTTGGGATCTACAGGGAGGATACAATCGCAGAGCATTCCTTAAACTGTTGTGAAACAGAACCCAAGTAGATGGTTCCTTCCCTTCTCCCTCACTCTGCTCTTGCATCATTCCTTCCAAGACAGTCTGTGTCTTCTCTTTCAGTAGACATTTTTAGGAACTATTTAAGCTCCTAGAATCATATAACATTTGACAAGAGAAAAAACCAAACATAGGCTCATAGCTGTAAAGAAAGAACTAGAGTTGGATGTTGCCATTCTTGACTCAATGTTCTTTCATTCTGTACTCAGTGACAAATTAGAACAATACAGCAGAATTTCATTGACTATTATGTAGCTTCAGAGGGTACTCAACTGAATTCCAGAATGTAATCTAGGCAGTTAAGAATATTTTGTCTAGGAAAGAACAAAAAATTTATAATGAACACATATTTTATCTTGTGATTGGTTTTATTGGTTCTCCCCAGAGAAAAGTTCCAATAGATATTATTCCTAGTAAAAAACTACCATCATATTTTTAGCTACATCAAATGTGCTACTTTTGTTTTGAAGAGCACTGAGTTTCTTATGAGGGTGTTAGCTCATTAGAATTATACAATAAATATTGTAAGGATTTTTCAAATCATCTTTGCAGTCAAGTAGGCAAATGTTGAAACCCTGAAAAAGAATCAATCCTTACTATGTGGTAAAGGAGGCTGGAAAAGCCTTCTTAGCAATGATGTGTTGCAGAAGAAATTTGTTCTCTAGAGTCCATGTATCTTTTATAGAAAAGAAGAAGAAACACTTTGGAAAATGGAAGAGTTTTGTAGTAGGATTTCATAATGTGCTAGGGGGATGCTGGTAAACTTTCTACCTGGAATAATGAATGGGAACTGTACATTCAGGGTAAGAGTAACATCAGTTATGGGATTCTTTAAGTTGCTTGATATGCCATGTTTTACTTTGTACTTTGAACATATCTGCCTTCAAATAGCTCTTAAATAGCAAAGTGGTGTATAAATGAGTCCATTTATTTTGGATGACTGATTTCAGGAATAATGTATGTAATTTCCACCATCTTATACATTTAATTTAGCAGTGCTAAAATAATCTTCTTGTGTGTGTGTGTGTAACGGGATTAACGTTTGGAGACTCTGCCTGTTATCTTAGTGCAGGCATTTTGAAGCTTCCAGAGCTGATAGAGCTCCCTCCCATCTTAAGGGAAATCAGGCTTGATTTAAAGCAGGAGCCAGATTTAAAAAAGGAAAAACAACAGAGCTTGGATGACTCTAGATTATTACCTGCTAGCTAATGTTGTGTTTGTGAGTTAGTTGTAAAGGCAGGGATGGGCAAGTTGGCTATCACAGGTAGCTTCTTGTTTTGTTGGGCTTGTTGAATCTCCTTATAGAGAACAGTCATGTCCTGTTTATCAGGTTTCTTTAAAATCCTTTTCCTCAGTGCTATCCAAAAAGCATTAGCTTCTATTCTCCTGTGCATCAACATACCTTCTTTTTTGAGCATGGCAAACAAGGCAGTCTCCCTTCAAATGTAATCCAACCCCTTAAGGGCAATTTTTTTGGTCATCTTTTACGTGAGTAATTATAGGTATTCCTGCTGTAATTTATAAATTATAGGAAGTTTAATTTTTCTTAGTTGTGGGTTTCAATCACAGAAAGTTGTCTGACTAGTTGCAATGCTTTGCTTGCAAATCTGTTGTAATGTATTAAATTTTTACTTTAAATTGCAGCTCTATTTTTTTCCACCTTCATGACTGGAATGGATGGGGTAGAAGAGTTTGAACTTGAAAAAAGAATGGTAAACAGTCCTTTAGGCAATTCTGATTTTAGTCTAGCTGAAGTATTTTGATTGTTTTTTTAAATTACAGCCCCCACTTACCCTACTGGGATTCAGCGAATGGCCAGCGGTTTACCACAGGCCTTAAAGTTGTCATTGTGAGAAGAGAGGTTGGGTTTGGCTCTTTCTTCCTTTTTTTTTTCTTTTTCTTTTTTGGTAGCCAAACATGATTGAAATATAAGTAAAGAAGTGGTGAATTTTAACCGTGCTTAGCTCCAGATTTTTCTTTAATAATGGTACAATTGTGTTTTCCTTCTCTTGAATAATTCACACTTTTCGTTACCAGAATGTCATCTTCATACTTCATGAAAGAGGTTAAAATAAATCATTAGATGATTTTAGGGAAGTCAATGAAAAATTGAAGGTGCTTCTTGAGCTACAGTCTAATTGCAGGCTGTATGTGCGTGTGTGCTTAAGTTTCCCATTGATGATTCCACATAAGGGCAACCAGAGCCTTTGGCAATACATTTTCTGAGTGGAGTAAAATATGACATCTCCATGGGGAGTAAGAGGAAAGAATAACTTAAAAGCCATACAGAGTTCACTTGGATTCTGTTTTGACCAGCTTAGATAAGAGGATACCTAGAGTCAGTTGACAAAATTTTTTTCCCTAATTATTAAAAAAACCCAGAAATCTCCCTTCAGCCCAAATGAAAATAAGCTTTTTCTGCAAATTGACCCAAGGTAAGAGATTGTTGTGGTTATTATTGTTATTATTATTATTATTTTTTTTCAGAAGGGAATCTTCAGAAATACTTTAAATAGGACTAGTAGTTTAATAAACAGAAAGAAAATATCTACATTCTTCCAGCCTAACCCTTTCCTGTAGGAGAGAAGGCATGTGAAACATTTTCAGGACCCATACATCCTTAAGCAGTCTTTGTTTTCAGGGGTTTTTGCCTATCTGCTTCTCTGCATGTTAGAGTACCATCTCATCTCTTCTAACACATTGAGGCAATATTTTCTACATGATAGTGTTATGGCCTAAAACCATTAATGCATTTCCTTCCTGTAAATCGGGGAAAGACCCCCTTGGGGTCTGTGGAAAGATTTCAAGGGGTCTATGAGCTTGAATTGAAAAAAAAATCAACTTATTATCTTTATTTTCTCTGACCTCTGACAGAAATCTAGCATTTCTCTCACTTATGAATGTACGCAATAAATAAATTATAGTAGTATTCACTTCACCTGACTGGCAAAGTGGTCCGTGGAACAAAAAAGGTTAAGAACTCTTGTTTTAAACCAATACTATATCTTATTACTAAACGAATTTTTGTACAGTAACATGTCTAATTAATATAATTTGCTCTGTTAATAATTATTAAACAATGTTGATTTTTAAAAAGTAATGCATGCCCATTGCTGGAAATTCATAAAATAAAGAAAGCATGAAGAAGCAATGGCTGCACATAGCTCCAAACCTTTAATTACTCCAAATTAAATTTAAAATGGATCAGGTGCCCATAGGCTGGCCCAGTATCTCTCCCTCTGGGCTGTCTCTCTTGGCAGTCCTTTAGACTTTCAGGCCCAGCAGCAATTGCCCTGGTGTGGAATCCACCTGTGGTTATTACTGCTGCCCTTATTTCCTGCCACACCCCTATGGCTCTGAAAACTGATCATCCCCCTTTGATAACCACTACTGTTTGACATTGTGGGCACCTTGTTACCTCACTCTGGCAAGGGCCCATGAGGTATTTGAGTATTAATTTCAATTCAGGTTGCCTCTCCTTGGAATCCAAGATTTAGAGTTCTTAGTGCCCAGCTCCTTTGTTCCCCCTACATTTTCACTGAAATGACCCAGTCTCCAAAGTCTTGGAATGAGATTGATTTCTCTCTCTGCCAATGTGGCATTTCACCACCACCATCTTTTCAACTCTGAGAAATCCTCTCAGAGGTCTTGGGTCTTTCATTGTTAGCCCTCAAAGTACACATGATTTCCTTGGTCACTCATTCTCCATGGGTGACAAAACTGACTCTCTGGTATTTGTTTCATGAAGTTAAACACAGATGGAATCACTAGTGTGGTGTCTCCTGTATATAAACAAATATATACAGTGGTGTCCATGTGAATAGCTCCTCTAATATAGCCCAAATGGCTCTATGCTATGGCTCTGATCACCACTTACAAGTGATGATTTTCTTTCAGCTGTTTTTTCCTATGTACATTTGTAAATTGCATATAAATATACATAATTTTGCAACAGGACATTTTTATACAAGTGCTCTTCGTTCAGTCATCCAAGACATATGGAGTCAAAGGGCCCTCCTTATCTAGTTGGACACACAGGTTAGATTCTGCAGAGTACATTTGGGCAGCATATTTACATAAAAATTACAAAGGAACCAGGGGATTTTTTAGGAGGAAATCTTAGCTTTAAGACACTGACCTTTTCCTTTTTAATTTAGAAGTTATTAACACTTGTAGGATGGACTGGAGTGATGTTGAAAAAGTTTACATGTCAATAAAGTACAAAGAAATGCTGATGTGTGATAAAGAATACATCAAGGTAGTATGAGTAAATAAAACCATAGGATAGAAAAATGCAAGTGATGGGTGGTTCTGGTTCTACAAGGATTTTTACTCTAGAAACTGTCTGAACCCTCTCATTTTGATAACTGGTTTATTTAATGGGAGTGAATCCAGATATTTGCAACTTTGGGAGTTCATGTCAGATTTGGCATACAGTATCCTTCTTCATAGTTATGGAGGCCAAAAATCTGAGCTGGAAGTTCTGGCAATGATTAGAATAGGTGTCTGGGTTCAAACGCATCTCTGGGTTAGCTTGGCTCTAGTGGTAGCTACAGTGGTGAGCAAGGATGTCAGAGGCAGCCAAGCATTCGATCTATTCAAGAGGCACCTTCAGGTTACATCAGGCCTGGGCGCCAAGCCTCCAGGATTGAAGACAAAGCAGCAAGATGGAAGGAAGTTCTGAAACAACCAGCATCAAGGTTATTTCTTGTGGAGATCTGCAGCCCAAGAAGGAACATTTAGTTTTGGCTCTATTCACAAGATGAGAGCAACCAACATTGATCCTTTGGGCAGAATAAGCACAATGAGAATAACTAGATATACTAGGAAGAAGAATTTTTTAAAAATTGACCTGGAGACTTAGAGTTGTACTTGGACATTTTTTACTGCAGTGACATTGTTTGTACCCCAAACAGATGAAGTGGGTGATACCAATTACAGACTCATATTCATTTGTCACTTACAGAACTTTACTTTGTGGCTATATCCCCAAATTATTGAAGAATTTTCAGAACCATGAGTTTTAATAACTTCATAATAGTCCATACTATAGATGTGAGGAAAGGCATTTCCTAAGGTGCTCAACGTACAACAGATGAGAAAAATAGCCACATTATAGAATCTAGTCCCAAAGGTACAACTTCAATATACATAGTGGACAAAATACAGGTCTGGAATCAGAGAGACCTATGTTCAAATCCAGGGTCTACTCATTCTAGCTGTGTGACTTTGTTCAAATTGCTTAAATTTGTGAACCTCAATTTTTTCATCTATAAATGGGGTAATTATATCTGCTTACAGGATGGCTGTGAAGATTAAACAAGATAATGCACATTAAAGAATCTGAATAGGCACTCAATATGAGATTGCTATTGTAATATTTTCCACATGGGTAAATTAATTCTTCAAACGATCATTTAAGCAGAATTTAGATTTATAACATTAATGTGGCACTTAAATAAAGCACATGCTTTTTAAAAATAATTTTTTATTAGAGAAGTTGTAGGCTTACAGAAAATTGTACAGAAAATAGAGTTCCCATATTACAATCCCCTCCCCAACCCCCGCATTAACACTGCCTTAATGTGGTAACTTTGTTACAATTGATGCAGGAATATTATTATAATTATTAACCAGAGTCCATGGTTTACATTAGGGTTAATTGTATTGTACAGTCCTATTTGTTTTCTTTTAAAAAATAACTTTATTCTGGTAACATATACAACCATAAATTTCCCCCTTTAACCTCATTCAAATATATAATTCAGTGGAGTTAATTACATTCAATGTTGTGATACCATCACCACCATCCATTACCAAAACTTTTCCATTACCCTAAAAAGAAATTGTACCAATTATGCATTAACTCCTCATCCTCTGGTAATGTCTAATCTAGTTTTTGCTTATTCTAATTATTTCATATCTGTAGGATCATAAAATATTTATCCTTTATTCTGTCTGGCCTCTTTTACTGAATATGATATTTTCAAGGTTTATCCATGTTGTTTCATGTATCAGAATTTCATTCCTTTTCTTCTTGACTGAATAATATTCCATTGCATATATATTCTACATTTTGTTTATTCATTCATCTGTTGATGAACACTTGGGTTGCTTCCATTTTTGGCAATTGTGAATGATGCCACTCTGAACATCAGTAGGCAAATATCTATTTGAGTCCCTGCTTTCAAAACTGTTGGGTACATACCTGGAAGTAAGATTGCTGCTTTATACAGTAATTCTATAATTAACTATCCAAGGACCTGTCAAACTGTTTTTCACAATGGCTGAACCATTTTATATTCCCACCAACAATGAATGAGTTTTCCTATTTCTCCACATCCTCTCCAAAATTTATTTTGTGCATTTAAAAAAAATAGCCATTCTAGTGGATGTGAAATGATTTCTTTTTGTGCTTTTGATTGGCACTTCTATAATACCAATCATATTAAATATCTGTTCATGTGCTTTTTGGCCATTTGTATATCTTCTTTGGAGAAATATCAATTCTTTTGCCGATTTTTAAATTAGATTGTCTTTTTTTGTTGTTGAGTTGTAGGATTTCTTTATATATTCTGGGTATTAAACCATTATTGGATATGTGGTTTCCAAATATTTCCTCTCATTCTATAGGTTGTCTTTTAACTTTAATGATAAAGTCTTTTGCATAAAAGATTAAAATTTTGATGAAGTCAAATATATCTTTTTTTTTTCTTTGATGCTTATGCTTTTGGTGGAAATTCTAAGAAACCATTGCCTAATTCAAGGTCCTGAAGATACATCCTTATGTTTTCTTCTAAGAGCTTTATAGTTTTGATACTTTTATTTAGGCCTTTCATCCATTTTAAGTTATTTTTTTTTATGGTGTGTGGTAGGGGTCCACCTTCATTCTTTTGCATAATGATATCCAGTTTCCTCAGCACCATTTGTTGTAGAAACTTTTTTTTTCTATTAAGTGGACTTGGCACCCTTTCTGAAAGCTCAATTTGATTCCATTGGTCTATATGTCTATCCTTGGCCAGTACCATACTATTTTGATGACTATGGTTTTGTAATAAGTTTTTTATTTTAATTTATTTAGTTTTATTTAAGAAGCTCTAGATTACATGAATTATACATAGAAAATATAAGGGGATTACCATATACCCCCCTTCTTTTCCCAATTAACAACATCATTAATTAGTGTGGTACATTAGTTACAATTGATGAACACACATTGGAGCATTGCTACTAACCATGGTCAATAGTTTACATTTTAGTTTACACTTTGTACCACACATTTTTATAAGTTTTGGCAAAATGTATAGTATATCCATCATTGCAATGTTATTCAAAACAAATCCAATGTCCCAAGAATGCCTCATGTAACAACTCTTCTTCCCTCTCCCTCCCCTCAGAACCTCTGGTGACCACTACCTTTATGTCAATGTTACAAGTTCTTCAATTGCTAGAATAATAACAAATCTACTTTAGTCCATAGTTGCATTCCCCATTTATGTTTGTACCTTCCTCAATCTTGAGGATTTCATGAAGGTGATGCCCACTCTGTTTCTGATTGAGAGGGGTCTTAGAGCCCAAGAGACACATGGATAGAACTGTCTTGCTTGCAGTTGTAGATACTCTCTGATTTTAGGGATGGGCATTGTCCATCGTCATACTTTTAATTGTCCTGAGAGAGTCTGATGAGCTGGAGAGTAGGTGTTGCAACTCTGCTGAGAGTCATGGCTCAACCAGCATATGAACAGACTGAAGATTTAAGTTTCTGGGGCAATATTTAATGAGTATAGTGCTAATTATAGGTTCAAATAAAAGGGGCAGAAGAGCCATGTGTAGGGAAAATATAAATTAGTCTAACTCTGTTACATTGGGGAGCATCAATCCCAAGATAAGGTCCCTGACAGGGTACTGAATTTCTGAGTTTTTCTGCCTTGCTTATGGTGTCTAGGTGTCTCTAGAGCTCTCAGGAGCACCCCTGCTTGAGACATTATTTATTGTGGCAGTCAATGAGATCCTGCTGTAATTAACATAAGTGTAAACTCTGGAATGACCTCCTGACTCACTTTGAAATCTCTTAGTCATAAAAGCTCACTTATATTTAATATTTTCCCCTGTTGGTCAAGGTCTTTTTCCAAATGCATCACTAGTTGGCACTTGGTAATAATCCCTTGGTGCCAGGGAGGCTCATTCCTGGGAGTCATGTCCCACATCAGAGGGAAGATTGTGAGTTTATATGATGAGTTTAGCTTAGACAGAGGCCACATTTGAGCAACAAGGAGGCTTTCAGGAGGTAACTCTTAGGCAGTATATAATACTAGGTTAAGTTTCAGTTTCTTAAGAACAAGATTTATAAGTGCAAGCATCAGGCCTGGTCCTGCTTTGTTAGGCATTGCCCATGTAATCTAGAGATTCTTGCCACTCTATTAAAGAATGTAGCAGGACTTCCAAGGATGGGAAATCAATATTACTTCAGTTATTTTGTGGGTATCCACCCTTTGAGAAAATACCCCATGACCACTAGAACATATTCATATGCCATAGAGTCATGTCCCAGGTTCACCCCACCCCACATATCCCCCGTCAATGACACCCCACTCCAGTGATCCTCTCCTGCCACAGTTGTGACCCTTCTGTAATACAAACCTCCAAAAAAACAAAGCTAAATAAAAAATAAAAATAAAAAACATAATAAAATAAAATAAAAAATAAAAAAAATTTTTCATTGTATCTTTCATCACTGTAAGTGATGTTATCTTTTATCTATAGTGACAATTTCTTCTATATGTTCCCCCAGTGTCTTATTTATTTATTTATTTATTTATTTTTTGCTTGATTTTCAAGGAAGCTTTAAGTTAGTGAAAAGTCATATAGAAAATATAGGAGATTTCCCCTATAACTTACCCCTTCCCCTTCTCACATTGTCCCCTATTAATAGCATCATACATGAATATGGCACATTTGTTACAATTAATCAACTGATATTGAAGCATTGCTACTAACCATGGTCAATGATCTACCTTATGGATTACATTTTGCACCATACACTTATAGGTTTTGACAAAATTTATAATGGCCTTTATCCATCATTTCAAGATCATGCAGAACAATTCTGATGCTCTAAAAATGCCTATGTTCCATCTATTCTATTCTTTCTTCCCCCTCCCCTCAGAGACTGTGGTAACCACTAAGTTTCAAGTTTTGAAGAATAAGGTTCACAGTTACATGCATTAATACTGAGGGCTTGACTATATTGGTCTGTTTTCTTTTATTAGGCACTGCCTATAGTCTCAAGAGATTCTTGCCCCACTCTTTGAAAACATAGTAGGACTCCCAGGGTGGGAGTTTATTATTTTCTTGTTTATTGTGTGGGTCTCCACCCACTGAAATAACACACTATGATAGGATGAACATTTTCATATTCCATAGATGTATGCTCCAGGTGTGCCCTATCCCACATATCCCCCTACCCCCGACACCCTGCACCAGTAACCCTCCTGCCATATTTGCCAAAAGAACATCCCCACCATTGTAGTTTAAACCACAGACCTACATATCCCTAGAGTTCACCTGTTCTTTTCTCCAGCCCTCCCCCTGTTCCATGGAGAGTCCAATCCAACACTCTACCTACTCCCCTTCACTTTCCAGCACCGTTGACTCCCCTCACATCGCTGCACTAACATTACCCCCATCTACCGCATAACACACTTATTGTAACATTTGCCCATATTGAGCATTGGCTCACCACACTCTACTTCCTTTCTGTCTTATGATAACCTATCTAGCTCTGTGAGTCTGCTCAATTTGCTTAAGTCATATCAGTGAGGTAATGTAATATTTGTCCTTCAGTGACTGGCTTACATCACTCAACATAAGGTCTTCAAGATTCATCCATGTTGTTGCTTGGGTTAATACTGCATTCCTTTTTACAGCTGAGTAATATTCCATTGTATGTATATACCACAACCTGCTTATCCATTTTTCTGTCAATGGACAATTGGGTTGCTTCCAACGTTTGGTAAGAGTAAATAATGCTGCTATGAACATTGGTGTGCATGTCCTTGCTTTCAGTTCTTCTGGGTTCTTCTGGGTGTATACCTAGCAGTGGGATTTCTGGATCATATGGCAGTTCTATAGTTAGCTTCTTGAGGCCAAATTGTCCTCCACAATGGCCGTACCATTCTACATTCCCACCAGAAGTGGATGAGGGTTCCCTTTCCTCCACATCCTCTCCAAGATTTGTAGTTCTCTGTTTTTTTTTTTTTTTTAAATAACCACCGGTCTAATGGGTATAAGATGAAATCTCATTGATTTTCATTTCCCTAATAGCTAGTGATGTAGAGTATATTTTCATGTCATTTTTTAGCCATTTGTATTACTTCTTTTCTTGTTTATTCAAATCTCTTGTGCATTTTTAAAATGGGTTGATTTTCTTTTTCTTTTTATGAGATGTAGGATTTCATTATATATGCTGTATATTAGACCCTTATCAGAGAAATGGTTCCCAAATATTTTCTCCCATTAGTTGGTTGCCTTTTCACTTTCTTGACCATTCCTTTGAAGTGTAAAGTTTTTAATTTTGAGGAGGTCCCACTTACCTATTTTTTCTTTAATTGTTTGAACTTTGGGTGTAAAATTTATGAAACCATTTCCTACTACAAGTCTTGTAGATGCTTCCATACATTATCTTATAGGAACTATATTGTCTTGGCTCTTATATTTATATCTTTGATTCATCTTGAGTTAATTTTTGTATAGGGCATGAGATGGTGATCCTCTCTTATTTTTTGGATATGGATATCCAATTCTCCAAGCACCATTTGTTGAAAAGGCCATTCCTTTCCAATTAAATGGACTTGGTGGCCTTGTCTATATGTCTATTCTTGGTCAGTACCATGCTATTTTGATGATTATAGCTTTGTAATAAGTTTTAACATAGAGAAATGTGAGTCTTCCTACTTTGTTCCTCTTTTACAAGGTGGTTTAGGCTATTTGGGGTTCCAGACCCTTCCATATAAAACTGATGATTAACTTTTCCATTTCTTCAAAGAAGGCTGTTGGAATTTTGATTGGGATTGCATTAAACCTGTTAATCACTTTGGGTAGAATTGACATCTTAATATTTAGTCTTCTAATCAATGAAATGAAATTTCCTTCCATTTATTTAGGCTTTTTTATTTCTTTTAGAAATATTTTGTGGTTTTCTTTGATTAAGTCCTTCCATTCTTGGTTAAATTTATTCCTAGATATTCAAATTTTTTAGTTGCTATTATAGAGGTAATTGCTTTCTTGATTTCCTCTTCAGATTGTTCATTACTAGTACACAGAAACACAACCAATTTTTGTAATGTTGATCTTGCACACTACACTTTGCTGAATTCTGTTATTAGCTGTAGTAGCTCTGTTGTGGATTTATTAGAATTTTCTATATATAGGGTCATGTGATCTGGAAAGAGAAAAATTTTACTTTTTCCTTTCCAATCTGCATGTCTTCCATTTCTTCTTCTTACCTAATTGCTCTGACTAGAACTTCCAGTACAATTGTTGAATAACAGTGCTGACAGTAGACATCCTTCTCTTGTTCCTATCTTAGAGAGATAGTGTTCAGTCTGTGACCATTGAGTATGATGTGAGCTGTCAGTTTTTCATACATGTCTTTTATCATGTTGAAGAAGTTTCTATTTCTAATTTTCTAAGTGTCTATCAAGATGGAGTGTTAGATTTTGTCAAATGCCTTTTCTAATTAATTGAGATGATCATGTGTTTGTTTATCCTTTGTCCTATTAATGTGGTATATAACATTCATTGCTTTCCTTATGTTGAACCACCCTTGCATATCTAGGACTTGATCATGGTGTATGATTATTTTAATGTGATGTTGGATTTGTTTTGTTAGTATGTTTTTGAGGATTTTTGTATCCATATTTATAAGAGATATTGGTCTTTAATTTTATTTTCTTGTGGTAACTTTATCTGGTTTTGATGTTGAGGTGAATTGGCATTATAGAATGCGTTAGGAATCATTTTCTTCAGTTTTTTTTGGAAGAGTTGGGACAGGATTGGTATTAATTCTTCTTGAAATGTTCGGTGAAATTCACCAGTAAAGCTATCTGGTCCTGGGCTTTTCTTTGTTGGGAGTTTTTTGTTGACTAGTTCAATCTCTTTACTTGTTATTGTTTTGTTAAGATCATCTCTTTTTTTGTTGAGTTAGTGTACATAGTTTGTTTGTTTCTAGGAATTTGTCCATTTCATTGAGGTTATCTAATTTAGTGGTGTATAATTGTTCATAATATCATCTTATGGTCCTTTTTATGTCAGAGAGGTTGGTAGTAATGTACCCCTTTTCATTTCTGATTTTCGTTATTTGTATTCTCTCTTTTTTTCTTTGTAAGTCTAGCTAAGGGTTTGTCAATTTTATAGATCTTTTCAAAAAACCAACTTTTGTTTCATTGCTTTCTTTATTGAGTTTTATTCTCTATTTCATTTATCTCTTCTCTAATCTTTGTTATTTCCTTTTTCTGCTCACTTTTGATTTAGTTTGCTCTCCTTTTTCTTGATCCTTCAGTTGTTAGGTTAGGTCTCTGAGTTGAGGTCTCTTTTCTTTCTTAGTGTAAGCATTTAGAGCTATAAATTTCCCTCTCAACCCTGTCATTGCTGTATCCCATAAGATTTGGCATGTTGTGTTTCAGTTTTCATTTGCCTCAAGATATTTCCTTATTTCCCTTGTATTTTCTTCTTTGACCTATTGGTTGTTTGAGTATGTTGTTTAATTTCCACACATGTATGAAATTTCCAGTTCTCTCTCTCTCATTGATTTCTAGCTTCATTCTACTATGGTCAGAAAAGATACATTTTATGATTTCAATATTTTTTAATTAATTGAAACTTTTTTTGTGACCTGCCATATGTCTACTCTGGAGAATGATCCATGTGAAATAGAGAAGAATGTGTATTTTATTGCTGTTGGATGAAGTGTCCTATATATGTCAGTTAGTTCTGGATTATTTATAGTATCATTCAAGTCTTCTATTTACTTTGTTGATCTTTGGTTTCAATGTTCTGCCCATTATTGAAAGTGGTGTTTTGAAGTCTCCTACTATTAACGTAGAACCATATATTTCTCCTCTCTAACTTGTCAATATTTGCTTCATATGTTTTGGATCTCTGCCATTAGGTGTACATATAATTGTTATGTCTTCTTTTTGAATTGACCCCTTTATCTGTATACAGTGACCTTCTTTGTTTCTCATAGATTTGCCTTGAAGTCTATTTTATCTGCTATTAGTATAAGTACCCCAGCTTTCTTTTGGTTACTATTTGCATGGTATACTTTTTGATCCTTTCACATCCAACCTACTTGTGTCTTTTAACTTAAAGTGAGTCTCTTGTACACAGCTGTGTTAGTTTGAGTCTTTTGTGGATCCCAGAAAATTATGTTCTTAAGTTGGTCCATTCCTCTGGGTGTGAGACCCTTTGATTGGATTGGATTTAGTTGAGGGCCATTTGATTGGATTGCTTCAATGGGATGTGGCCAATGGTGGGTCTTGGTCCTCTTGCTGGATCCTTTATAAATGGGAGTGAGGAGGCTGCAGAAACAGAGAAAAACCTCTAGCAGCTGAGAGAGAAGGCCACAGGAGCCAGAAGCTGAAAGCAATGGAGTCTGGAGGAGAAGACAGAGACCAGCAGATGCTGCCATTGTGTCCTGCTATATGCCTGATTGCCCACAGTTGCAGCTTGGGGAAAAGATCTCTTGATGAAGCCTTGATTTGGACATTTTTTTCTCAGCCTTAAAATTGTAAGCTTTTAAATTAATAAATCCCCATTGTTAAAGCCAACTAATTTCTGGTATATTGCCTGGCAGCCTTTTGCAAACTAAAACAATAGCATACAATTAGTCATGCTTTTTTTTTTAACCATTCTGCCAATTTTTGCCTTTTGCCTGGAGAGTAATCCCTTTACATTTAAAGTAAATACTGTTAATGCAGATTTTCTTCTGCCATTTTGCTATTTGGTCTTTGTACAGCCTACATTGTTTTTGCCCCTCAATTCCTCCATTAATGCCTACTTTCATATTTATTGGATTTTTTTATTGTAACATATTGAGTCTGTTCTCATTTCTTTCTGTATGTATTTTTCATTTATTTTCTTTGTGGTTACCATGGGGCTAAAATTTAACATCCTAAATCTATAGCAATAATGTTTGATTGGATACCAATTTAACTTTAAAAACATGCACACACATTCCCCCACCTTTTTGTTTTACTTGTTACAAATTATATCTTTACACATTTTATGTACAAAAGCCTAGATTTATCATTAATTTTTATTCATTGCATTCTAGAACCAGTAAGATATAAAAAGTAGGGTTACTGTAACCATTGGCCAATTTGATGTAATTATGAATTCCAAAAATATAATTGGATCATGCTTGTAAACTGATCTGTTAATCTGAGCATGATTAGGTTATGATTAGGGCATTGAGCCCCACCCCTTGGTGGGTGGGGAATCAAATATAAAAGGCATGGCAAGAACAGTTTTGAGCAGCAGTCTTTTGAGAAGCAGTTTTGATGTTGGAAAGAAGGCCCCAGGAGAAGAGAAGCAAGCTGTTCGCCTGATCATCTACAGCTGACCTTGTGGAGGAAACAGGAGCTAATCCCAGAGAGAAATGCAGCCCCGGGAAGAGAGGAACCCCAGAAGCCTGAACCCTGGCAAACGTCGGCAGCTGTCTTGCTCTAACACGTGGCAATAGACTGTGGTGAGAGAAGAAACTTAATGCTTTATGGCCTGGTATCTGTGGACTTCTACCCCAAATAAATACCCTTTATAAAGACCAATCCATTTTTGGTATTTCACATTAGCACCCCTTTGGCTGACTAATACCGTTACATACCAAAAAATACAGTACAGTAATATTCACATTTATACTTGCCCCCATGGTTACCTTTACTGCACATATTTATTTCTTTATGCCTCTTCAGTACAGGACAGTTCTCATAATTATGAACTTCCTCAGCTTTTGCTGATCTGCAAATGTTTTAATATTTCTCTTATATTTGAAAGACAGTCTTGCTGGATATAAAATTACTGGTTGGCAGTTGTTTTAGCACTTTAAATATTGCTTCTGTCTTTTTGTCTTCAGCATTTCTGGTGAGAAATTGGCAATTTATCTTATTGCGATTCCCTTGTACATAACATATCTCTTCTCTTTTGTACTGCTTTAGTTTTCTCCAAGCTCATTCTGCCTGCAGGGTAAGTTCTGGGTGGGTGAGCACCAGATTAATTTCCTGGTCCAATCTTGGCCATCTGATGGATTGGCACCAACTTATAGGCACTTCAGTATGTACGTAGGGGTTACTCTTCTCTCTCCGGAACAAGGCCAGGGGCCCACAATAAGAGCCACAGGCTGGCTCAGCACCACATTGGGGAGGGGATAGAGAAGGGGTCAGCGAAGGGCATCACAGTCTACTCCTATTTTTAATATGGTTTTCTTGATTTGACCCTTGCCCATTAATGCGAAGCTTTAACTGTTTTCCAGAATTTTGAGGAAAATGTCTCTGCCAGTTTCTGCTACTTATTCAAAGGTTCTGTGGGGGAACATGACCTTGGAATGTCTTTTTTCTTCATCTTGTTTGACCAGCCAGCAGGCATATGCTTTTTGATGATGATTTTTAAAAGCCTTCCTATTTCAGAAAAATTGCTCAAAGGAAAAAGGAGAAATGAAAACAAGTTTCTCTCACAATACCATCTTTCTCCAAATATCATTCCACAATTATTGCTTTGCAACATTGCATTAGCTTAAAAATATCAATATAGAAATGTAGCATGTTAAAGCAAATACTTTAAATAAACAAATTGCTTTTATGACTCTGGAAGTCCATATGGTTAATACCACTATGAAAGATGTATAAGATAAATGAGACAAATTTAATAATTTTTCCTCTAAAAATTTAATTTTAAATTACATGTATTTTTTAAAAAGCTAGGTCTCCAAATTTTAAAGCAGAGAATAGAATTAAAGCAATTAAGTAGGAAAAAATCATCTAAGGATAAGGGGACAGCATTCTTTGTTCTCAGAACAGAGATGGCCGTTGGCCTGGCATCTGTGAGCTAGTACACATCATGGGAGGGATTGTTTTTTATCTAGGTTTTATATGTTGCTTTTTACATAGGAAAAGTATATTTAGCATTTGAAATAGTGAACAATACATCTTTATTGGTTGAGATATATTGGTATTTGTTTCAAAACTTCACTTAATATGTATTTTTATTATTAAAAAGTAATACTTATTCCTGGTAGAAAATTTGGAAAATGTAAATAAATAATAAGAAAATAAAATAGTTCATAATCCTATCAATATATTTGAGTCTTTTAAAAATGTATTTATACCCTATATACATATTGTTAATGCAAAAAAATAACATATTTGTCAGAACTAAGTTCATAGTTCCCCCTTTTTCAAATTAGCAGTGTATTACAAACATTTGCATTTGACCATATCACTTAATATTTTTTCATTTCATTTTTAATATGCTCATGGACTTCCACTCTATGAATAAACCATAATTTAATTAACCAATCTTTTATCATTTAACTCTTTAGTTTTTTTTTTCTTTGATACTATTTTTTAGCCACTATAAATAACATTGCAATAAACATTGTAGATATCATATCTGAACATAACCGCAATTTTGTTTCAAATGAAATTGTGGGTCAAACTTGATATACAAACATCTTAGAGGTGTTTGATATGTGTAGCATATTGCTCTCCAGAAGAAAGGTACCAAATGATATTCCTTCCTCTAGTCCATCAATGCATATTTTCCCAAATCTTCAACACTGCTGACAATTGCTTTTAAAATATTTACTAATTTGATAAGAAGAAAATGTAAAATATGTCATATTTGCTCATATTTAACTATTTTGTGATTGTTTTCTTATTTTATTTGTCTACTATTATCTTGTAAGCATATCCCACATGAATATGCAAACATTAAAGTGTTAAAATTTAGTGTTGAATATAAAAAAGGAATATGCTTACTTGCTTACCTTGCTTTTATCAATTAAAAACTTTACTTTTCTCACGCTTTCTTTGCCCTGTATCTCACAAAATTCCTTAATTGAAGAAGTCATATTTTAAATTATAAGCAACTGAAAATTGATTTGGCTTAGAAATTCAAATGGTAGATTAAATTCATGATTTATGTAATGTAGAAAAGGGTTTGCTGAAATTTAAAATCCCATAAACATATATTACTTAACATTAATCTTCCACTTTCCATCTACAGATCAGGCACGATTAAAAAAGAATAAATGTAAATAACATGATTCGTCATTTGGAATCCTAGAATGGTGGAATGTGAAGGGCCTTTAAAGTTGTAGTTATCAACCTGGTGTGTTCACAGAAGATGCTAAGGCTTGGTGAGGCAACTCTGTGCAGTGAAAATCCTATAGACTTTAGAGTCAGATACCAGTGTTCAAATACTGGTTCTGCCACTCATCAAATATAAATAGAAGGAAATTTTACTTAATCTCTTGGAGCTTTGGTTTTGTCACCTCTGAAACATGGCTTATGTTAACTGGTTTACAGTACCATTGTGAAGTCAGTTTCTTTCTGTTCCTTAATGACTTTCCCAGGGTCACTTATCTGGTTAAGTGGACAGAGTAGTCTAGAGTCTTTATCCCGACTCTTCTTTATATGCTCTGTGAACTATATCCTGGATCCTTCTGTAGTTAAGGCATTTGAAGCCTGACATATTGAGATACTTCATTTTAATTAAAAATGGGACTATAATGAAATAAACACTCTTGGTTGGTTGACCCAACCTGCTATCAATGCCCTTCAACCAAAGACTACCAGGGCTACTCTGTAATTGTACATTTGGGTTTATTCTAGATGCAATGAGAGAGACCATATACCATGGGAATTGTGAGGGTATCTCAGGAAGGCCATGTTGGAAAGGATTATTGTAGCATCTGGATTTGTTTTAGGTGATTTTGGGGGATGATTTAAGGAAGCAGCTTTGCTCTGGAATGGATGCTGTCAGAAAACAGAGATAATTCTATGATTGGATATTTTAAAAATCTTATCTATAAGATAGGAATAAAATGAAGCTAAAGCTATAATTGAGAAAGAAGCCACAGTTGTTCATATTAGCCAGGATAAGGAGATGTTTGGTATTTTTGTGGCTTGTAAAATAACCTTGTTTTTGTCTGTGTTTAGACAATATTAAGGAGTGGACTTGTTTGTTCTCTCACGTCATCATGCTCCCTGATGTTGGTAATCTGGAAGGTTGTTTATGTTCAACCAGAGAACCCTAAGGCCTATTTGTCACACCCAGCTCCTAACAAAATCAAGTCCTAGCTGTAAGGTGCTAGGCCAGTTTCTTGATGACAGAAGCTGCTTTTCTTTTTCTCAGCACATTTTCAGCCCCTCTTTCTCTTACCACCTTCTAGACAGTGGTGACTTTGGGACAAATGCTGACCATACAGACATAAAGAGAAATTTGCTCATAAACTTTTACTGTCATATATTAGCACCATCCCCTCACTCTTCCTCCATCTTCTTCCCACTGGAAAGGGGATAGAATTTTAGAAGTTGCCATAGCCTTTTTGTAATTCTCAGGGTTAAAGTCAAGGAAATCTCATCCTTTGGCATTTACATTATTGAGCTGCTGACCCAGTCCAGCACCACCTAACTCTGGACTTCTCATTATGGAAGAAAAATACTCCTCAGTTTTATAAAAGTTCCTCTGGTCAGGCTTTCTGTTTGTTACCTGTAGCTGAAAGCATTCCTAAAAGGTTAGGTATTCATGTTTACTAAATTAGACTCTCTTCTCACAGTCAAATTTTTATGATGAATTTACTAAATTAGACTCTCTTTACATAGTCAAATTTTTATGATGGCTTAGAGCATATTCCATTTGGAAATGAGCTTGACAAAACCCTATTGAAAAAAAATAATAATTAGGCCTATGTTAGGTGGGAAAATCATTGTTCTTTCTGCTTCATAAGGTTTGTCATTATTACTTCAATCAGATGCAATGAATTTCTTGGTTTCAGAAACCTGCATAAAAGAAGAAAGCTTTAAAAACCTTCCAGATTAACTTCAGCAGAAGGAAGCATGGGTGCATTTGTAGACTTGATTATTGAAAGCAAGGATACAGCTATAAACTTAATTGCTGGATAATTGTGACTTCACCATTGCAATTTGTGGGTCCCATTGCCATTGTGATTTGTTAAGCTTAACAATGTATTAGGTGGTTTTAATGATCATTGGTTGAGAGGTGAAAAGAACTCCTGTACTCCTGGGAGGATAATTCCCTGCTTACTGTGTGCCACTGTGGTTAGAAGGTTAGACTCCATAGTACAGAATTAATGTCCACTGGAAAACTGATAATGTGTTGGGAGACAAGGAGGAGGACAATAGCTAATTGCTATTAATGTTCAGTGTGCAGAAAAATAAAACGACAGTGCCAGTAAGAATCCAGTGTCTGTTGGATGCTGGATGACAGTTCTTAATAGAAAATAAACGAAAAGGTTCAAGGAAACTTTATGCACTGACAGCCTGGATTTGTACATTGAAAATTATGTGACTGTGGTCAGAATAAATTTTACTCTATCCATCAACTAATAATTGTTTTACAGGTATTTCTTTTTATCTCCCTCTGTCCCTTACACATAGTAGGTGCAAAATAATTGTTTGAGAGTGCTTGAAAATATATTAAATTTGGACTCTGCAGAGCAGTTATCTTTGCAAGAGTGACAGTGATAATTTACTAAAATATTCCCAGTAAATAGAAAATTATTTAGCAGATCACAATTCATATATTACATATATACTTCTGAGTAAAATATATTACTGTTCAGTGTGGTTAGCATAAACTATCCAGATGCAGGGAAATTTAAATATTTATGGGAGAGATTCTTGTCCACTTAATTAACTAGAATGTGAATCTTGCATGGAGTGCTTGCCTGTACCATGAAAATGTGTCATGGCATGAAACAGACCAGTGACTCTCTCTTTCAGGAAAAACTGAACAATAAATTACAACAAAATAGTTTCACAATATAAGTTTAACATTCTACACCTGATATGTTTATAAAAAGACTGATTTTTCTTGCATTTTTACATGCAGATGAAATAAATCCATCTAAATGAAATGATTCATATAAACTTAATCTACCGGTGGGTTATTTGGTGCAAGTATTTTTTGAAACTATAGCATGATTTTTGTAGTATTTTGCAGTGTATATTTGGAAAATTGTTTGGAAAATGTACCCCTGGTACATTTCACTATATAATATTAAGGAAAATAACATTTGTTAATATCACCGTTGAATTCATCAGAGTAGTCTTTAAGAATTGAGAAGCTGTCAAGCTCATGGTAGTGGATACAGGTTTTCCAAAATTCTAATTTTCACTTGAAAGCTCAATTTTATCATTGGCAGCAAAATTTGAAGTGACAGGCTCACTTCGTTTATTTTCGAGAAAATGACTGCCAAATATCCAAGTCTGAAAAACCATATTTTGTTTATCACTTGTTCTTTCAAGTAAAAATGACGTTCCATGAAAAAGAGACAAGTTCAGTTCACAACTCAATCATACACTGTTTTTTCCTCAAGACAACATTGTACTAAGGTATAAAGCAGAAGTACTTTATGTGTTCTTTCCTTTTCCTCCCACAGATAATTTAAAAGATTTGCATTTAAGGATTGAGATTTAATATAATGAATGTTTCTTAATGTCTCATCAAGGACATTCTTAAGTGAAAATGCCATTTTATTTTAACTGTGAGTACATGGTGGTGAATACAATACAGTGATACAAGTACAGTTTGGTGATACTGCCTTGATACGTGCTAAAGCACGAACAGTTTTGCCCACCATTGCTTTTATATCATTGATGCAAATTTCAACACAGTGAGAAAGACAGATAGCATTTTAGAATTATTTAGAAAATAGTGTTGACTTCTTGGATCACCAAAAGGGTCTTGGAAAACTGCAGAGTTGTGCAGAGCATGCCGTGAGAAATAGGATATTAGTGTGTAATAGCTATTATTGGCTTCCTTTGGAAAGGTGCTTCAAGAAAAGGATGAGCTCAATAAGAATTTGCCTGTTTTCAAGCAGCATAGAAAAAAATTTCAACAACTTGGGGTAAAAAAAAATGGTTAGAAAACCTGCTGCTTCTAGATCCCAAATGGAACTACAAAAGCCCAGTACCACTTTTTAGTTGAACAGCATGACTTAGTTTTATGGAAAAGATCAAATTAAGGTTGTGGCCTTCCAACAATAAACAATCATCAAAGTAGCTGCAGTTAAGGAGGGAGAGGGATAGAAGAGAGAAGTAAACACATCAGAAGTCTACCAAGTTTTTGCAGAACTTGTATTGGCAAGAAAGTAAAATATCACACTAAATCACTTTCGACTGTTTAAGCTGTAAAAACCAACTTTGGACTCTCAAACTTTTTGTAACACTCTTTTCAGATGTAGCCAAAGAGAATAAATAGAAAGTAAGAACTCCTAAGGGGCAGAGCTGGGACCACAGAGAAAAGGGACAAAGGACTTATTCCCAGAGCAGAATCAAAATGTAATCAAGTAACTCACCCTCTCCTCAGGGTGGGGAACTTCATAATCCTGCCAAACAGGATTCCAGAATTACAATGGACTAGTGAACACTGTGTGTCTCCCAATATCGTCCCTTTTGAAGTTTTATTGCATTTATCCTGTCCCTGTTCCACTTTTGTATATACTGTGAATGAAAGAAAGGTATCTTCTTATTTCACAGGTTGCTGGGACATAAGACCATATCTGTTCCTGATGGAGAACACTGCCTATTACCCAGAGACACTGGATACTGGATGCACTAATTGAAAAGAATTCCGGGTTGTCTACTTTGAGGAGAGGGTGAATATACTCAACTGTGAGAAGAAGCAAATATGGATATTTGGTGGCTATGTTGTAACCCCAAATTTTCCTTTTTCCTCATGGTCAGACAGACTAATTTCCAGCTTGCATTGTCATTAAGTATGGGTATGAGATGTGGAATGTGGTAAAAAGTGTTAGAAGCCATTCTAAAGCCTGACCTGTAACCAATACTTCATCCTCTCTCTTTTCCCTCTCCTGCCTGCCAGACTTAAGAGTCTGGTGGGGGACTCTGAGCCACTAGGAGGTAATGTGTCCACTGGGTGGAAGAAGCTTGGTTATCTGAATGGAGCAGATCCTTCTTTGTAACCTGCACTGGATAGTGACATGAGTGAGAAATAAGTCTATATTGTTCTATGGCACTGAGATTTTGGAGTTCTTTGTTACAACATTTTATCTACCCTGAATAATATAGAGGCTATTCCATTGTTCCAAACATAAGGAATTGGACTAAAGCAGTGGCAGAAGGAATAAGAAGGAAATAGATATTTTAGAGGTAGAATCAATAAGCTTTCATAGATTGGTGGGAAATGAGAAGAGAATGAGGGACAGCAAGGAGTCTGGAATGACACTAGCTTTCTGGTTTGGGTGGAAGTGCTGGGGGTTTTGGATGGTGCCCATAGAAAAGCTCAGCGAAGTCCAATAGTAAGTAGCCTATGTGGGGGCTAAGAGCTTGGGACAGAAGTCAGCTTATAGTTGAAGGTAGCAGTCACGTATGGGACAATCATCAGCTTATAGTTGAAGGTCGACACCATGGAGAAGGAGGAGTGGCAGATGAGATTTTCTGGAAAGATAATTCAGAGGAAGAGGAAATGAGTACAGAAGGCATTTAACTGCTAGCAGAGAGAGTAGAATCTGGGTGATAATGAACACCCAGAAAGGGAGAAAAATGGCAAGAAAGAATGGGTCACAGAAACCTATGAGAAAATAGTTTGAAAAATTATGAAATTCTGGGTCAAATATTCCAAGGAAGTCAAATGTGATACAAGCTAAAATCATTTATTAGGTTTTAAAATTAAGAGGGTATTGACAATCATCATGAGGTTAATTTCAATGGAGCATTAAGCAAAATTTCAGATTGTTTCGGAATAAGTATTTGCCTTTCAATTTTATGGATGAGAAAACAGACTCAGAGGTGTGAAATAAACCTTGGTAAAGGTACAGAGTAAATGTTGGGGCATGACTTTGAACCCTTGTCCATAGAATACCACAACCCATGGTCTTCCATTTTCCAAACTGAATCTGAGAAGTGCACTTAACTGAGATGGTAATTCAGATATAATTTTGATTACAGTGTTGCTAAAGGAGGACAAAATAGAAGGCTTATTGAAACCATAAGGATCAACATTTATTTTCAGACAGAAACATGTAGAGAGGACTAATTCTCTACAATATTTTCTGAGAATGGATTTGCTCTCTCACTTATTGATTGTATTGATTATATAGGCCACTGGGAGTTAAATCTTATTATATGAATGAGTTTATTTTGTCATATTTATAAAAATAGAGTTAGTTTGGTTTTAGAGAACAGGGTGTTTCAATCTGCTAAAGTAACTTCTTCCAAAAACTGTAATGTTTAAGTTGACAGAAGTTCTTCTCTCTGAAGTCTAATAAAACTTAATTGGCAAGATCAAAGGCTACAAGAATTTAATAGTCACCTTCACGTTTACCAGATGCCTTATTAGTAATGCAGTATTTAAAGCATAATTTTGCTTACAAGCCAAAAACATAATCAAATGTGTTTAGGAGAATTACCTTATGTTCCTTTCTTTAATAAAAATAGAGGAAAACCCTAAATACTTCCATAGAGCACTATTTCAAAATAAAACTCTTAGCAAATTAAATGAGACATGTAGAAACCTGAAGAAGTATTTTCTCTTGTAAGCCAATATGTCTGCAAATCTTGTGTAGGAAATCATACTTTCCTTCATTTCATTGTACGCAATGAAATGAAGGAAAGTAATTGGAATCATTTTAATCCATTATTCATTAAATTTTACTAATTAGCACAAAAGAACCTTTCTTGGCATGTACTGATATCCTAACCTGGAATTCATGCTAAAATATTTTTATTTAGATATGTTATTTTTAGTAGTAAAGGCCTTCCAAATTGGGATTCCATTTATTTATTGGCATAAAGTCAAGAATACATATGGTCAGCAATCTTATACATAAACCTTGATACTGCCTAATTTCAGTTGCAGTTTTTGATAGCATGATTCAGTATTATTTGTCCCCTTTGCATTTCTATAGCAACTATTTCTGTGGAATTTATGCATTTGATTGAAATGTCCCAGTATAACAGAAAAGAATAATTTAAAACAAAAGGCTGTTTTGTACTGAAGAGGAATTCAGACATAAGTTGCCTAGTATATAATACAATAAAAAGATAGCACTTTACCATACATATACACATGCATATTTGTTGCATTCTGATTTTATAGACATTGAGCATCATCTGATCATCCATATTCTCCTAAAACGAGGCTGTGGATCATAGGTAATATCTCTTAAAAAGTTTAATTGATAGGACACAATTTAAAAAGAAGAAATATTATCCTTATCATGAAAAATCCTTGTTATTTTCAAGTCACATATGTGGATTTTGTAAAATGTAAGTAGAAGAATGTAGCCATCACGTACCAATTACACACGTTACATAAGAGATAAAGTAACAGGATATGCTCCACATTTTGAGACATACTATTTTGAAAAGCCACAGAGGAAACCTAAAGAAAACAAAATTAAAACAGTTTATGCATTAAAAAACTCGGACAATCAACTAAGCTTAGTTTGGTTTCCAGCCCAAGCTTATTTCTTTAGCAATTTTATAACATTTTGCTTGGCTGTTCTAACTAAGACTTAAATTTATCCTATTCTGTCATTTGATTCAGAAGATCCCAAACTTTTCTGCATATGAAATTGAGTATCTGAAGAGTTATAAATTTCTAGTGAAAAATACTTTTCAGCATCTATTATATGCTGGAAGGACAGCACCATAATTTATCAAACATCAGAACTGTTGGACACATTAAAGACAATGAAAATTGAAAACTTACATACCTTGTTTGTGAAATTTTTAAACAACAAACACATGCTACCTTTTTGTGCAGATGAAACAAGGACAAAATTTGGTTTTTAAAATGAGAATAATTACTGTCTTTTGGTCATTAGTTATATACAGAGAAGAAGGCAAATGAAGCATAAATGTTTTTTAGTTTTATAATACTAATTTTACTCATTCATTCATTGATTGAACAAATATGACCTATTTACTTTGTGGCAAGATCTAGACCTAAATCCCAGGAAGCATAGCAAAGGCTTAGTCACTCGATATTTTCTGAAACTTCAGGACTAATTCTTAACGTCACTGTGAAGGAGGATTCTTTGGCGCATATACTGGGTAAAAGAAAAAAACCAAAACAAACCTGTGTGTCAGTGAATTAGAAATACAACTATTTGACTGGGTTGGGACCACAGGTTGTTAATGTTTTTGGCCGCAACTATCTGAAAAGAACCCAAAATGTCAAATTGACCTCTTAATGGTGACTAGGTGACTACCAAGGTTCAGTGGTTTGTTCTTGATGCACGTCCAAACATTTTGATGTCTAATATTTTTAGCTAGAGCTTTTTCTTCTATTCACATTGTTTAGAAAAATGTAAAGTGTGACACTCTATAGAACATTTATTGCTCTATTTTTAGCATCCTACTAAACAGCATGAAAACCATCCATATTATTTTGAATGTATTCTCTTAAATTTATACGGGGTTAAGGAAGCATAACATTAGTTATGAGTGATTGTTGATAGCAATAATTCTGTATTGTAGATTCAGAACTTGAGAGACAGAAAATAAGATAATTACAGGTTTGTGACATGTTTTGCTGTGGAAATAAATGGGGTGTGACTGAGAGTAACTGGGGTTGGGCAGGGAGCAGGAAAGTGACCAAGGAAGACATCTCTGAGAAGATAACGTATAAACTGAGACCTGAAGGATGACAAGCCATGGGAAGAACCAGGGAATGATTCTTCTAGATAGAACAGGAAGTTCAGGAATATAAGGTGGAAGGAGCATGGTCAGTAAGGAACAGGAAGGAGGATAACTTAAAGTACTCTGATAGCAATCAGTCTAAGCTAGGCTAGGTTATACTACAGTAACTCACCATCCCCAAACCTCAGCAGCTCCAAACAAGTAGGTTTATAGATCACTCACTTTGCTTGTCCATTGCACTTGGCTAGGTGCTCTGCTGTGCATTCTCCTCACTTCAGGACCCAAGATGACAGAGAAGCTACTCTGTGGAACACAGCTGGTTATCCTGGCAGGGCATAAAATGAAAGCAAGGAAAACTGTGTGCAGGCTCTTAAAGCTTTCACACACGTCACTTCCACTCACATTTCATTGGCCAAAACAATGAATAATTTCAAGCCAACAGGGAAGGGTAATTCACCAGTGTGCCTAGAGGGGGAATAGAACTGGCAATATTGATGAAAGGCTGTACTATCTCTTATCGGGGATCAGTGACTCCCTGGAACTTTATGACAAATTGTGTGTGTGTGTATGTGTGTGTGTATAAGCATATATATGTCTTCATGAAGAAAGTCCCTTGCTTTAATGAGATTCTTAAAGTGATCTGTGATACAACAACCGTAATGAATCACTGGAACAGTTCAAGACTGTCACGTAGACAGATAATTGCCATAGAAAACAATTTGCAGTATGAAGGAGAGATTGAAATGGTTAAAGAATTGTGTGTGTTGTGTGTATGTGTGTGTATAGAAGCCCATGGTTATCAGGAAAAGTTGAGCAAATGTGTAGGGTGAAGGGTAGAAGTCAGAGTACAGAGAGTGAAGAATCGATTAAAGACACAAAAGTGTGAAGGGAAATGAGTGATGCAATGAGGCCCCAGAAAATGCTTGAGGAAATGGAGCCCAATATTCTAGGGAATGCTAACTTCTGGGATTATTAGAGATAAATCTTCTGTGACTTAGGAGGGAGGGTGGGAAAAGGTGGATGTCCTCGTGGTCAGACTGAAAGTCGAGGGGGAAGGAGATAAACTCTGTTTTATCCATGACATCTGAGCAAGGTCATCTGCTTGAATTAGGGGATTGTAAAGCATGTTAATATTTTGAAACAGCTGTAAGAGAAATCTAAAACAGAGTTGACTGGGGAAAAATGAAAGGACTGCCAGTAGCATTGAGCGTTCAGCTGATGTTGGAGAACTTATATTTGTTGGAGTGCCAGTAAATGGAGTTATTTGATTTTTCTCTGCCCATGCTCAGCTGCCTAGAAGCTGGAGTTGAGAAAGTTAAAGGCTGGATTGAACTAGGGTTGGAGATTGGCAGGGTAGGTGCAGCCACATATTTTGTTGATAATCTTCAATTCAAAGGTCTCTGAAGAGGCAAAAAGAACTAATTCTGCTTTTAATATTTAAAAATAAGACAGGTTAACAATGGTGAGAAGCAGCTTTACACTTTTAGATGCCCTTTATGAGTTGAAGTTTTTGCTCCCTGTTCAACTTGTCTTTGTTGTGAGCACATAAGTGATATAACTAATAAACTGTAATTAATGATAATAAACATAATTTATTTATTATTATTTAAGTAAAATTATTCATGCTGCAGACACATACAATTTTGTATGTTCCTAACATTCCCTTATTCCTCTCTGGTAAAATCTGGCAGAAGAAAGGTAAAAGAAAAAAATTTAAAGCTCTAAAAATATAACTACATACTCCAAGAAAGATTTGCTTAGGTAAGCAAATTGCTATTAATGAGCATGTTGTAAATTTTGCTGTCTTGGCTGATATTAAGACATTGTATTTAGAGAAACCATTGAATGAAGACAAAAGAAAAACATCTGGAATAGCTTAGCTCCAAAAAGACTGCAATCGCTATAGCATTGTATTGCATTTCTCTTTTCCCAGTTGCTTGAATTGTCCCAGCTTTTGATAAGGTTACATTATAAACACTTGAAAAAAAATGGAGTTGCTTTTCATAAGGGCTGCATATGCATACTAAAGGCAAACATAGCAGTAATAGTAATTCTCATGATTTACAGAACGACTTTCCTTGAAATCTGTCATCTTATTTTACATTTCCTCAGAATGGAGGTTTCATCTCTCCCCTCCTCTTAAACATCCATTGATGACTGACAGGTGAGTTGAACAAGCCAAGTAGGATCATTTAGAGTTAGGCTTGAGGCTGGTATTAAATGTGACATCTCACATCCTTCCTCCACAGAGTTATCAGGAGGCAAGCAAGTTTACATTCTAAAAGGAGATTGTTGCTGCAAATGCCTTTTTCCCAGAAGACCCTTTCCCAGAATTTCAGATGTTGATAAGTAGCGGGCTTTATCTCTAGGAACTAAGGTAAGTTTCTCTTCAGTCTGGCCTGCCAGCTTGTAGACTGTCTTACATTGAAGCATCGCTGCCAGAATGAGTAACTGGAGGATCTACTCAACTATTTTAGAGCATGATAATTGAGGGAAAATTAAAAGGGTCAGTTTTTCATTACACCCTAAAGCTCTCAGTAGCTGGTTATCTCTTCAGACCTCACAAACATCCTTGTGAAGAAAATTTTATGAACAAATGGAAAACTCATGAAAAGGGAGTATTAATGTTTTTCTAAAGGTCACACAGTGTGTTGAGGACAGAGGCTGGCATCTGACCATTCTGACTGATCTGACCCCAGGTGTCCCTGCTCCGGCCACAGGACGGGGTGGCATGTGGATGTCGAGGCCATGAAGTAAACACCGTGCAGAGATCCTGTTATTCAAGAGTCAAGAGCAGTAGGTTTTAACTGTGCATATTGAACTTCACCAGGCAGAACAGAGACCCAGAGACTCTGAGCACCACAAGGGAAAGGACTCTGTTCAGTTCATCTTTGCACACCCAGTACCCGGCATGTTGGTAGAAACCTAATCAATATGAAAGTGTATGTCTGTTGAATAAATTCAGATCCTTTGAAAACATAAGTAGATTATCATATTTCTCTGCTCCAAAGTCTGCATTGGCTCCTCATTTCACTCAGGGTAAAAGTCAAAGCCCTAACAAAAGCAATCTGTGGCTGCATTTCCTATTTTGCCTCCCCTGTTCTCTCACCGCCCCCACACCCTACATTTACTCCTTGTGCACACCAGGCAGCTCTCTTTGGGCTGGTGGCTCTCTTACTCCATCTAGATCCCTAAAAGCTTATCTCCCTTAATTCCTTCAAGTCATTGCCCAATGACACTTTTCAGTAAGGCCTACCTCTCTGCCCTATTTAAAATTTCAGGCTTCTCCTCTAATCCCTGCCTGCCCATACTCCTGATCCCTCTTAGAATACTCTATTTTTAATAATAATAAATTTTATTTTTAGAGAAGTTTTAAATTTACAGAAAAATTACACTAGAAGTATAAGGAATTCCTATATAATCACCTCCCCCAACATAGTTTCCCTTATTACTAACATCTTATATTAGTGTGATACATTTGTTACAATTGAACCAATATTGAAACATTCCTACTAATCAAAGTCTATAGTTTGCATTATGGTTTACACTTTGTTTTGTACAGTTTTATAGGCTTTGACAAATGTATAATGTCATCTATCCATCATTGCAGTATCATATAGAACACTTTACTGCCCTAAAAATGTCCTGTGTTCCACCTATTTATCCCTTCCCCTCCCTTCTGAACCCCTGGCAACTGCTCTATTTATATCAATGTTACAAGTTCTGATAAGACAAGATGATAACTATGATAACAATAGATCTACTTTGGTCCATAGTTACACTGACCTCCCCCCACCTCCATGTTTGTTCATTCCTCAATCTTTAGGGACCTGGAATGATATCTGCTTTGACTTCTCCAGGCTGAAAGGGTATTTAGACACCATGGAGCAGGTGGAAGGAATTGTTTTGCTTGCAGTTGTAGACATTCCCTGTTTTTTGGGATGAGACTTATCTATCATAATTTTGCCAGTTGTTCACGGCAAGCCTGAAGAGCTGTAGAGTAGGAGTTAGGGTTCAGGGCTCCACTGGCATATGAACAGTGCAAAGATTTAAGTCTATGAGAGATATATTTAATAGGTATATTGAAAATTATAGGTTCAAATAAAAGGAGTAGAAAAATTGTGATTAGGGGAATTATAAATAAGTCTATGTTATATTAGAGGAATAGGTAATATATTCTCAGGTAAGGCCCACCAGAGGGGTGTTGATTTCATGAGGCTGTGTGCCTTGTCTCTGGTGTCCAGACCTCCCTAGAGCCCTTGAGAGCACGCGTTTGAGACTTTCTCCACTGTGGCAATTAGTGACACCTCCATAAGCATAACCTCCAGAATGACCTCCCAACTCACTTTGAAATCTCTTAGCCATAAAAACTCTTTTTTTAATTTAATGTTTCCTCCTTTGATCAAGGTCTTCTTCCAAAATACATCTCTAGTTAATGCTTGGTAATGATCCCTCAGTGCTAGGGAGGCCCATTCCCAGGAGTCATGTCCCATGTCAGGGGAAAGGCAGTGAGTTTATTTGCTGAGTTTCACTCAGAGAAAGGCCACATTTGAGCAACAAGGAGGTTTTCAGGAGGTAACTCTTAGGCATTAATTATAATTAGGATAAATTTCATTAACACAAGAATAAAGTTCATAAGTACAAAAATTAAGATGGAGGGCTTGGCATATTGGTCTGTTATCTTTTGTTAGGCCAGTCTTTTATATTCCAGATATTTTTGCCATTTTATTTGAGAAAATAGCAGAACTTCCCCAGGATGGAAGCTTAATATTTTGTTAACTACTGTGTGGGCCTCTACCTATTGAGGAAACGAACCTATAACACATGAATACATTTATATCCCATAGAAGTATGCTTTAGGTGCCTTTTTTCCATATATCTACCCATTATCAACACCCTGTACAAGTAGACATATCTTTGTTATAGATCCTGAAAGAACATTCTTATATTTGTATTCTTTACCACAACCCTTGGTCACCAAGGGTTCACTGAGTTATATAGTCACCCATTTTATTCTCTAGCTTTCCTTCTAGCATCATGGACAGCCCAAAACTTCTCCTTTTCAACCACATTCACACTCACACTTCAGCACTGTTAATTGCACTCATATTGCTGTGCCACCATCACCTCTGTCCATTTTCAAACCATTACAATCAACCTAAATATAAATTCTGCACAAATTGGGCACCAGCTCACCAATCTCTATTCCCTTCTATCTCCTGGTAACCTATCTTCCAGACTTTACCTGTATGAGTCAGACTATTTTTAAATAGCATTCCTTACCCTCTAACTCTAACTTACTATATATAATGCTTATGCTTGCTTGTCTCCTCCTTGCTAGGAGGTGAGTGTATAAGGGTGGAGATTTTTGTCTGTTTTGTCCACTGATATTCCTAGGGTTTCATCCAGTGCCTGGCACAAAGAGGATGCTTTGTAGATAATTGTGGAATTAATAAATGAATGAAACTGGATTAGTGAAGCAAATGAGTAGATGACTCTGAGAGTGAAAAGGATGTAGCCTTAAACAATGCATAATTCAATCGCTGATGAATTCAGACAAAGAGGGCATGCTGGGTTGGCATTTCTTAAAATGGAGTCTGAGGCCCCTGCGTTGGGAAAGCTTGGTAAGAATGCAGGTTCCTGAGCCTTATCCTGACTTTAGATCCCCAGGTGATTCTTCTGCCTGCCAAAATATGTAAATTGTTAGTGTATAGAAAACCTACAGAAAATGATAGGAATATAATAGACAAATATCCCCTTACTGTAGTATAAAATTGTTCCACAGGATGTTAAAATTGCATTTTAAAAAAAGTTTTCCTTGGGTTAATAAATTATGGAGTAGCATTGAGTTAAATGTTATTCATAGGAATTCTCAGAACCTTTAATAAGCTGATAGAGTTGTGAATTTCCAAAAGTAAGCTATAGTATATAGCATCCCATATTTGTTTCATCATGGACATCTCTTTTTAGTCACCTCTTATTAACTTTTGGGGGACAGTATTTTTGTCTTTGTTTTGAAGAAAAAGGCTGGACATTTCTGTTACAGATGATATCTGTTAGAGATTATATCTAAGATTTAGTCCTGATTCTAACATCCTAAATTATTCTGTTTTTCTTTCTTGTTGACTCTCTTTAGTTGTAATGTAATTGGGGCTTTTTATATCCTTGAAAGTGAAGAAAAGTAGGAAACAGTCATTCTATGTTTCATGATACCCAGGACTCACCCTTAAAAACGAAAAAGGTTTTTTGTGTTTCTTTCCCTCTTCTCTCTCTCTTTCAACACACACACAGAAATTTGGATGAGTGCCAGTTTGGAGGGGCCACACAAAATAGTTTCTATAGAGTGGACCTGAATGAATGGTGTCTGCTTGTTAAAATAAAATTTGATAGATGAGTAATGTTCTGTCCTTTGTGTAATGTTTTATATACTAGTGGGATTCACACATGTAAATATCTCCCTGCATATAAGCACACATGGGGCTGGGTTCTTCTGTGTTGATCACCACTAACCCAATCCTTATGTCTCTTTCCATCCCTTCGGCATGGCCGCTGGAAACAAGATAGGTATGTGCCTGGAATAAAAAGCCTTCTCCCCCTTTGAAGGCTGTGCGAGGTCTACAACACATTACATCCTTCTGTGTAATGGAAGTACCCACACATGGGCAAATCACTGTCTACCGATGTAATGAACCAGGTGGGAGGTAATGAGAAGTGACTGTCATGCCATCTCTGGGGTCCTGTCTCGCCCGCCATGCAATTACACTGTGACCCTGGAGACATCCAGAAGACTGTAGCATTCTCCCTTTCCCTAATGGTCTTAAAATCAGCCCTAGCTTAGCAGAGGAGCCAAATGTAGAACTATTCGTTTTACAGTCCAGAGGATGTCCAAGGAAATATATGATTATACTATAGATTATAATATAATGGGAGGCACTTAAATTTGCACTCATACACTGTTTCCTCAGTGCTGAACTGGCCTCTTGCCTGAAAGATGCCAGCAGCTCAAGGCAGCCTTTTCCTGCTTTCCCTATGCGGGAGTTTTTGGGGGTAAGAACTGTTACCTCTTTCATAACAGGATAGTCCAGGGAGGAGGCTGGTGGCCAGAGCCACATTTCTGTTACTGGAATATGTGTTGAAGGTTAAAACAAAAACCCAAACCTAAACCAAAAAAGCTCTTTTAAATAATGATGATAAATGCAGGGACAACAGCTCCTGGAAGCTGTGTATCACCAAATGTATTTCTGAGTTTCCTTTTAGGGAGAGCATTGGTTACAGCATTCATTTCCACTGACTTATTCTTGTGGTGAGAGGAAAATGTAAGGGCTGATGAGAAGGTAGAGGGTTGCCCTCTGAGTCAACTTTTAAAGAGAGGGTATACAGAAAGTTGCAAAAAGGGGGAAAGCTTTTAAAATTCCTTTCATTGTCTTCATTTTGCTCTTATTGATGAAGCTTGCCATGCTCTGAGGGAAGTCTGCCAACTGCCTGCTGAATAGTGAATGGGAACAAGCTGGGCTGCTGTGTTGCCTGGCAAAGGGAGAATAGCTGCACAGACTGGCTGCTGGCTGGACCACACCATTTTCCTCTCCTCTGTGCCTCTGCCTGCAGGAAGCCCCCAGGTGGCATTAGGGAGAATTAGCTTGTAAATTATGGGGCCTGCTAATTTCTCATCACTTCATTAGTTGACAGTTCAATGAAAGAGCTCTCCTGCCATTCACCTCACTTCTGTGGTCTCTGGCGCTGATACTTCTCATCAGCGAAAGCAGAGTTAAATCGTATTGTGCGGACATCCTTGTGACTTTTGGTTTCACCCCCCCCAGTGCCTGCTAGTTTATTCTCTGACCCTGCTACCAGCACTTACTTTCTTGGATGTCCCTGCAACATCTACTTCAAATCTCCTTTGGGTTTAAAATTGGTTTAGAGTCACCAGGAATGGTGGAAATTGCTCCCAATTCTGTCTCTTTAAAGAAGGAGATCAAAGATGTGCCACAAAGAAAGGAAAAAGAAAATAATACCTTAGGTATTGAAGAGACTCTCCATCACAGTTTTACTAATAGTTAATATTTTGAGTATTTAATGAGTGCCAGACACTGTGTTAGGCACTTCATAGTTCATCACATCCTATTATTACTTCTACTTTATGCACAGGAAACTGAAGCACAGTGATGCTAAGTATATACAGCATTTAAACACAGGAAGTCTGGTTCCAGAGCATTTTGCTTTAACTGGTCAATCACTTTGTTAATTCCTGGATTAATTTAATAGTGTTAACGAAGCACCATCTGTGTCATATGCTATGCCAGAGATTCTTCGCTATCATTTATTTCATTCCAGTCAGTCAGAAGGTATTTGTTGGGTATCCTCTATCTCTCCAATGCTGTGCTCATGTGGATACAAGAGAAATTCAGGATGGGACTTGACCATTGAGGAATTTACTGACACATAGACCAGGGGCTGGCACAGTTTTTCTGTAAAGGGCCAGACACTAAATAGTTTTGGTTTTGAACTTCCCATCAACTGCAAAAGCAACCTTAGACAATATGTAAATGAATGAGTGTGGCAGTGTTCTCATAAAACTTTCTTTACAAAAAACAGGCAGCAGGGGCAGATTTAGCTTGCTGACTGCTCCCTGAAGAGGATAAAAGAAGCTCTGAAAGAAACATACAGAACAGGAAATAATGATAGTGTGACCAGAAGCCAAGCTATGTGGTACTGCCTTTCTCTGCATGTGAGATGTATAAATGAAATAAAAAATGTCAGGGGGCAATGAGACCTGTATGGATTTTAGCAATTAGGAAAATGGTTTCTAAAGGAGGGGGAACATGAACCTTTCCTAAAGGATGGGAAGAATTTGACATACACTTATGGGGTAGTTGGGTGGGCTTCACTAACCAGGTCATTGTTCTTATGATTGCATGTGGCAAACAAGTTGATTGCGTAATAATCGTTCTCTCTTCTTTCCTTACTAACAGAACCCAGATTTTGTTGGGTACCACCAAAGAAAAGCTTGAAGTAATGGCTCATCAATAAATCAATCTTGACAACGTTTTGTCTCCAATTTCCCAGCCTCTTTTGCAGCTAAGAATGGTTGTATTACCCAGTTCTTATCAATTAGACATGAGGGGATGCCTGCACGACAAAGTGGGTAGAGACTCTGCTTTTTTAATCAAAAGGACAGACAATGCTAGTGCCACACCTCTCTCATAATTTCCTGCCACGGATGTGGATATGAAGACTGGAGCTGGGACAGCCATCTTGAGACCTTGAAGGAGCAAGCCAACATGTTCTGCATGCAGAATGGGGAAGGAGAAGGAACCCGGGCCTTTGATGAACCCACTGACCCTCCGCATGGGCACTGGCCTGTCCACTTTCAGCCTTCTTGTTAAAAGAGTGAAATGCTTTTAATGCTTTAAGTCACTGTTAGTTGAGTATCTTTTCTGCTTTCCACTGAAAGTATTCCTAACTAATAAACTGAGCATATTTTAGATTTATTTGATACCTGTCTTCAATTTTCTTTTTATGAGGTACTGTTTCAGTAATCAATTTTACTACCAACAGCAGAATATACAATAGCTCTTAGCCATCCTTCAGGATGGATGCTCATGAAAAACTGAGAAGTAAAGAAAAGTAAAAGCAAAATATAGGAAAAGACATTTCATTTTGAGGATTGAACTAAAAATGTATCAACACAAAATTGATCAGCAGCGAGACATTCAAATTCACCTAAGAAAGACAAGCTGTCCCTTAGGCCTGTGGGTCTTGACTATAAATTAATTTGGTAGGATTAACATCTCTAAGAATATACAATGGTCAGAAGGAGGGACAGCCACAAAAGTATAGAAGAAGGGCCCTAAGAATACTATGTGGACCTATGCAGAAGAAACATACCTTGCTAGGCCAACCCCAATATCTGGTTAGCTAGTAAGTGCATTCTTGTTATGGCAATGGACACATCAGGATCTCAGAGGCTGAAACTATTTGTATCCCGTTTGGCCTGTTCCTTCTCCATCTCTAGCTCACTCAGGGAGGCAGACTTAACAGGAGGGTCACCTTACTGTATCTCCAGCCCTGTTTGCCTGTGTATGTGGAAACTGCCTTGGAGCCAGGCGTCCACCACGTACATGAACTTCTTCCACTTTTTTTGATGCCACATCACCCACTTACCCTTAACTGACCAAAATCGCAAACTTCATGCAGGTTTAGAAGACTAACTTAAAAATATAGGAGGAAATATCCCAAAGCTGTGCTCCAATCTGATTACCATGTAATTTCCTAGAAATGCATAAAAAGCGAGGTCTGAGTAATGAGGTCCTTAGATATGGAAGATTCCTCACTTCTTAATTCTCCCCTTTTTCACTTTTCACTCTGGAGAAATATGAAAATAAATACTATAAGAAAGTCTTGTACCCATATATCTCTTCCTACGTATATAAGATTTGCCGCCACCACTGTCTGCTCTATATCATTTTTTTTTTTTTTAATTGGTAAAAATAAAATTCTTACAATACATACATTTTCTTCTCTTTCAAATGTTTGCAAGGTCTGTAGGTAGGAGGGGTTACCTCTGGCTCAGCACAGGCTGTCTGCATCTGGGGTATGTGTGTGTGTGTGTTGGGGGTGTCTGCAGTTTGTGGGGGCAGGGCAGGTCAAGACCAAGGCAGGACATAAAAAGCAGGAGCACGTGGTGGAAACTTATGTCCTGAAAGCAGTCGGTGATCTTTATCAGTTTCTGAAGTGAAACATATCTCACCACCCTGAGAATTGATTTCTTTCAGAAGGCCCCAAAAAGTTCCACAAAGGAAATAAATGGTGACAGTCTCTCACTTTTATTGTCTGCCTTCTTTAAACTTCCACATTAGTGCTACCATTACAGAAACCAATGGATGTGTTTAAAATGATTTCTATGAAATACCATAAAAATGCTCTGAAATCCTTCCCTTCCTCCTGTCTCCCCCTTCTCCTTCCACTCCTTCCCATTAATTAAGTACCCACTTGATAGTTCTCAGAGTGATTTAATGCATTTACTAAGTAAAGGAAGCAAATAAGGATGGTCTTCTCCCCTTCTGTAGATGAGGGAACTATTGGAAAGAAGGTTCTGCAATATATCCAACACCATGTATAGAGCCAGGGTCTAAGATCCATCATTGTGTAATCTGTATTCAGACTGAAGACATAATACTAAACAAAATAATAGGTGCAAATACGAAGTTGATTTTCACAACCTTGTAAAAGTTAGGTAATAGTAATCAATGAGTATTTCCTGATTTGACTCAACTTTATCATAGAAAAATAAGTCCATACATTGTGCTTTCCCCTTTTCCCGCCTATACACATCCTATATTTACCTAAGTCTCATATTTGCAACAAAATAACAAATTATCTTTAAAAATATTCCAGGAGAAGCTACTAGGCTGGTCTTGTCCTTCGTAGATATTTCAGAAAATTGCACAGAATTAGGTGAAAATTATTTCTACTTCTTTTCACTTTCATAGTAATCTCCTTCTCCACACTATTCTATTGAATGAAAAAAAGCATATTACAGAAGAGTATTAATCTATTTTAGTTTAAATATTAGTATAAATGGCTTAAAGTGTGTACACCAAGTGTTAATAGTGGTTATGTCTGGGTAATTGGGTCTCTTTAGGTGTTAGAATTGGGAGCAGTTTCTTGTTTTGCTTTATTTTCCTAAATTTTCGTAGAAAATGTATAAACAGAAAAAAAGAAAAAAAAGAATGGCACTGACAAAATCTAAACTAATGTTATTTTTAATGCAAGCTGCTTTTCTGGCTTCCATTATTTTCCTATCTTTGTTTTTCCTTTGGCCTTGTAAGATAAACTCTTAACAGTTTTCTTTCCTATATTGCCATTTTTGTGTTTGATAAATGGCCTTTCTACAAATTTTCCATCTTAAGGCAGTCTGTAGAATGGTGTTGCAAGTATGAAGTAGGTCCTTGAATTTTGATTCTTATGTGACTAAGTTTCACCCAACCAGGTTCTTACTTCATTCATTCATTTAATAAATGTTATTGGGTGGCTATTATGTGCTATCGAATTAGGAGGAATGGACATTGGGAACTTTGTGCTCTTCTCTCCTTTTACTCCTCTCTCCTGTAGGCTGCCACACTTATACTCATTCTGTAACACCCCATGTAAATGCTGTTTCCTCCATGAAATCTGAAGCGATTCACTCAATGAACTATTCACGTCCTCCTGTACACTTCCATTATGCCATTGTTTCTACCTCTCTTTGGTTATTTTCACATTTTTTTGGTATATTTATTGGTCTGTACTCTTATTTAGACTGTGGGTTCCTATTGGGGAGTACCTGTGCCATTTTCATCTTCCTCCTAGTGTCCAGCCCAGTGCTGCTCATTTAAATAACTGTACACCATATAAATGTTGCCTGTGAATAAGCTCCTAAACCAGGCAACCTGACCTGTATACTGTCACATCTCATTCTCAGTATCTTCAGTTCTCTCAGACACCCTTGTCACTTCTTATTGTCCTTTCTTATCTTCTCCCCATTCTTTGGGTGTGCCTCAAGGCCCCCCTCCCGCCCCCCCGACACTCTTGTCCTTTCTGGACCATTTCAACTGTGTTCCTTTCCCAACTTTCTTACTTCGACAGCGTTGCTTCTGAAAGGCTCACATCTTGGGAAGGAACCTAGAGACCAATTATATTTTACAATTCCCAAGCCCACAATTAATAATATATTTAATAATTTAGTGGAAAACTGACTATTCAGAGGAAATATACATTAAAAAATTTAATGCCTTTGAGAGTAAGTTTGGGATGAAAGAAAAACAAAACTATTAGCTCCTGGTGGTATTTATTGAAATATGGAAGGGCACACAAACATAGTCTGAAAATTCAATTCTGATGTACGAGGCCAGTGTTCTCCTGGTGTCCCAGTCCTTCTGATTACCATTCTTGTTGGCACAGTAACCTTCTTTAATAAGGGGGACAATAAGGAAAATAAGAAAAACATGACTCTTTTTGAACTCAAGTTATATCAGGAAATTGTGGCAATTTCTGGAATGTCAAGAGTAAAAATAAGTAAGGAAGAATTAATCCTGCTAACCCCAAATGAGAAGCTGTCACCACCAAAGCTGTAACTTTCTAAATGAATATAACACCTCAGAAAACTCCCAGAACTCTGCCAACTATTTACATGCTCTCTCTGAACGTGGTATCTAACAGCAAGTAGTTTTGGTCGTGAAGCACACCATCTGTGTGATTACCCACCCCTTGCTAGAGTACTCTCAACTCAGCAGTTGTACCACAGATGCATTTAAATATACAGTATTCCTCCTTGCATAGTTCAGAATGGGTGTGAGGAACTGAGGGAAAACAACGAGCTTCTTTGAAAACTCAGGCTTCATCTGACATCTTTCCAGACACCTTCCACAGCCATACTACATGCAATCCTGGGTGAGAACAACATTATGATAATAGATTTAAAGATAGCTAAACAGGTCAGCCTGACCCAGGGCATTAGCAGCTGCCGTCACAATCATTAGTGAGTCAGTCACTCCGGAAGGTGAAACCAGATCACTGTTTGGTTTTAATTCAAGTGGAAGTCTGTTTAGTCATGGGAAAAACAAGTCTACAGAAGTCAGATTGCAAGCACTCCAGAGAGCTGATTAAAAATGGTTTCGCTACAATTCATCATACCATATTAGTAGATGTGTGTCTTTGGGGGAAAAAAAAAAAAACAGAAACAAAACTAGACTATATAGTTTTTAATGAAAATAAGATATTAAGAATGAAGAGTTGAAATCCATCCTTAACCTTTGTCTTTTGTTATTTAAAGACTCCATAGACAATCGCCAAGGTATTTTACTTGGGGATTAATTCACCCTAGTTTCAGGAATGAGATTTAAGTTGCATCTATTGGACTTTGCATTAAGCTCTTCTGAATTATGTCTTCTCTTGCCTCCAGTTGATGTGACATCATGATCTCCTAGGTTGTTCGTAAGCCATGCTGGATATGGGAGGGACATTCCTTACATAAATGTTCCCCCATAAGCCCCTTGTCTGTTTTCCCCAAAGATAGTATATGGAAAGCAGGGGTGTCGTCAACATTGAAAGTGCACACTCTAGGAATGCAGTGATTATAACCTAAAGAACTAAAAAAGAGTATATGGATGAAAGATGTGTTTTTCTACATGAATGTGATAAAATTCCAAATGGTACATTTAGATGATCAGAAAATGGATTATTATTAACACTTTTTTTTTCCTGGAAATCATCACGAAGAACAGTAACAACCTTTGAGAGAGTCATTGGAACCCAGTATTCATGGCTGGCACTATGGCTGGCAAAGTGTCATGACTGATCCTGTCATAAAGATCACCAGCATTGTATAAATAATATTAGGAAATTGTGGAGACAGGAAGGTCTATATTGTATCAATACAAACAGATTCTGAAGAGCTTTGGTATTGAACATGATGAGATGGTTCCTGGACATCATGAAGACTCATAAAGAATCCTCACCTGCTCTGATTGGACAGCCTGATGGTTAATTTCATTTGTCAACATGGCTAGGTTATGGTGTCTAGTTACTTGGTCAAGCACTGGACTGCTGGTTGATGAGAGGGCATTTAGAGATGTGATTTGCATCTATTGTCAGTTGATTGCATCTATGATCACCCTCACCAGTGTGGGGAGTCTCCTCCTCAAATCAATTGTTGGTTGTAAAAGCCAGAACTGAGGATTTCAAAGGTCAAAAGAGAAATTTGGACTTAACTTCCACATTGGTTCTTGCTGGAATTTCCCATCAGCCAGTTTTCTCTAGGGAATTCGAACTGAGGACTTCAGTATCACCTTTGTCCAAATGTCCAGCCTGCAGCCTGCTTTACCGAATTTGGACTTGCCAACCCCCACAGTGTGTGAGCCAATTCCTTATAATACATCTCTTTATAGAGAATCTGGTTGGTTTTGTTTCTTTGGAGAACTCTGAATAATACAGACGATGCATGTATGTGCCTTTACTCTACCCATTATTCTAATCAGGGGCTCTTAACCTTATTTGTTCCATGGACCCTTTGCCAGTCAGGTGAAATGAATACTGCTGTAATTTATTTATTGCATACATTCATAAATGAAGAAAATGCTATATTTCAGTTAGAGGTTGGAGGAAGTAAAGATAATAAGTTGATTTTTTTCAATTCAAGCTCACAGACCCCCTGAAATCTTTCCATGGATCCTTTGGGGGGTCTGTGGATCCCTGGTTAAGAACTCCTCTTCTAAATCTTGATAAATAAATGACTATACCTCACATGGGGCTTATGAATTTTTAATACATTTTAAAATCAAGTTGTTTATATAGACAGAGGCCCTGCAAAAAAATATTTTCTGAGGACCCATTCACTCTAGAGGTAGCTCTGATCTGGAAAACCAGATTAAAGACTTTGAACAGTGTTGGTCAATAGGTAAACACTGACAAAATATTTAGCATAATATAATGTAATCAAATTTTATTTCAGAATGTTAATATGCAGAGTCTGTATAAGATAACATAGTGGTTGTGATTACCCATAGGTAGGGGAAGGGTTGGGAGACCAATGCAATTGTTACAATGGAGGCAGAGGAATTGAGGTTTCAAACCTGGAGGGAAATGTGAATGCCTGGGTCTTTAACAGAATTAGTGAAGTCCAAAGGACAAAGATTTTTTTTTTTTTGAAGGGAAAGATAATTTTGAATTTTATGCTTTGGAAACTTGGTTATTTAATTTGAATTTTAAGAATCATGATATTGGTGGAACGCCTAACTAAATTTTGGTTGCACTGAAACCCAAAGGTCTTTTGGCTGCAATTTCTTAGAAATTCTCATTAAATCTTTGAATAATCAATCAGTTTATTTAAATATTCAGCAGGGTTCTCTCAACCTACCTTTAAGCATTTCAAAACTGGTTTCCTGGCACTAAGTAGGAGAGAAATGGTCTGGCTTTTCTGTTTTTAGAGCTATCTCTATTCTCATCTATATACAACACAACTTTGAGATTGAACAGAAGACTATTAGTGAAAATTACCTAGACAGTTTTGATGTGTCTGGTTAGTTTTTGCTGAGGAAAATATGATTCAGACCACATGGCCAAATGATTATTCAGATAGCACTCCTTTAAACTCATACTTTCCCAGAATGGAAACAAACCCAATCAATATTAGCATGTGGGTAAAAGAACATTAAGAGTGGAAGAATGTTATCATGGCCTGTGTGTGTGTGTGTATTTGTGTTAGCACTCAGGCTCTCATCAAATTGCAGATGCTGACAGTGGCAAATAATTCAGTATAAAGCAAGGGCTTGGGAGATAAAAATAGTCATCAGTGGTTAGCAAAATTTGACTAATAGTTAGGCTCTTGTAATAAAGGCCCCCAGACAGTTTTGGTGACTAAGATTTTCGTAGAATGCTTATTTTTTTTTTTTTTTTTTACCATGCTTGTGGGTTTTCATTAGTGATGGCTGCTTCAGCAAAACTCTGTTGGGTACTTTAGCCTGATTAAGATGTTTTTGAGGTGTGGCAGTAAAAGGATTTTACTTACAGTCAAAGAGTCATAATATATTGGGTTATTTTGAATTTCACTTTTTATTTTTAAAGTTGGCTATCTTAATAAATTGAAAATGATTTGGGGAAGGATTCACAATAATAATGAATTACCTAACTTTTTGAAGTTTATAACAATGTATTTTCCAATATTTTCCTCATTATATGTCATGTCATGGTTAGTAAGTGTAGTAATGCTTTGATGATGAAGAAACTAAAGCACAGAAATTAAGATATTTTCATAACATAATAATTCAAGGGCAAAAAAATTAGAACCACCAGGACCTTTCCACTAGACCACACTTTTCCTCAGTTAACTTTGGTTCTCAAGTCAACTTAAATATTTATATATAGAAATAATATTTAACACACAGAAAAAAAAAAAAAATCAAACTGACCTAAATGTAGGAACCTCAAAAAGATTTAGTCATCTCACTGCTTCAAATTCTGCAATTACTAAAAACAAACCTTTTGCTTGGCTCAATCTTTACTCTTCCTCTTTGTCCCAGAGGGTAGTATTCTTTGAGTATGTTTAAAACAAGAACAAATAAATTAAAATTTCAACATGTTATTCTAATGGCTATAGTTAGCCATGTTGTATAATGGGGAGATTTGTTGACTGGATATCAGAAGAACTAATTCTAGACCAATTATTCCATTTAAGTATCTTTAGGAAACTCTTCCTTTCTTCCTTTTCTCCTCCTTTCCTTCTTTTATTTCTAAACTCCATTGTTGTCATCTGAAAAAAGATGGGGATAATGAGGCCTACCTCACAGCAACCTCAAAGAGTGATTAAGATGATTATATGAGACATGTAAATAGTTTTACCCCTTTCTTCCTGCCTTAGTAAACAATACCACTATCCTCCAACTCCTCAGCAAAATCTTTAGAGACATCCAAATTCTTTTCTTCTCTCCTAAAGCTGTCTGAATGCATGTCCTTCACAATAAACTCCACAATTCTCACTGCTTTCCTTTCCCACTGCTACCATTCCAATATAGGCCATCCAGAAAACTGTCATATCCTCTAACTGGTCTCCCTGCTTTCTCTCTTGTCCTCATTTACTTTATTCTCTATCTGGCAGCCAAAGTGATCTTTTGAAATCATAAATCAAATGTCATTTCCAGGCTTACAACCCTCCAATGACTGTCCACTGTAACTCTGAATAAGATGAAGGCTAATTACCATGGCTTTTGTGTCAGATTAAAGATAGCTGCAAAACCTTTGACACTCCTCCCATAAAGAGGTGGCGGTAACTGATTCTCCTCTTTGAATATGGACTGACCTTAATGACTTGCTTGATTAATAAAATATGGCAGAAGTGATGTTCTGAGACTTCAAAGACTAAGTCATAAGAGGCTTGCTCTGGGGAAAGCCAGTTTGCATGTAAGAAGCCTAACTACATGAGGCAGTCATGGTTCCTTCTTGTGAGAAGCCAAAGTGATAGGTCCTAGTATAGAGATGTCATGTAGGGAAAGATGTAGAGAAAGAGAGAGGCCATGGGGCACCAGGGCACAAAATATATGAATGAAGAAGGTATCTGAGAAGTGGATCCTTCAGCTTCAGCTGTGCCAGCTAACACCAGATCAAGATTGCTGAGCTTTCCCAATTGATGAGCTTTCCCATATTTCTAAACCCTACATTGTGAACAAAATAAAATGTTTGTGTTAAGGCACTAAGTTTTGCAGTAGTTATTATAAAGAAATAGACTAAGAGCATCTAGTGCTATATATAATGCAGTTCTTGCCTTGATTTCTAAGTTCATCCCTTTCTATTTTCTCTTTTACTTACTGCCCTTCAACCACACTTGCTTCAACAACTGGGGCCACTGAGATGTGTCCAACTGAGCCACTTTGGATTCAGGTTTGATAAGAAATTCTTCGATGTGCTGAATTTTAGCTACATCTTCTTCTGCTAGTGACTTCCTGTCCTTCTTATGCTTCTTCAGCAAAATAATACTTCGACGTCCGCCATGTTTCCTCGCACAACGTGCCTTCCGCAGGGACTTATCGCCTCCTGCCTCCTGGGTCTCCTCAGGCTGCCTTGCTCCAGTTTCAGCACCTGGACACTTTCTGTTTCTTCTGTTTGAACTTTTCATAGTTGTCTCCTTTTCTTGGAGCTTGAATGTCAAATCTTACTGACGTCTTCCAGATCAGTCTAAATTAGCCTCACCTCCCTCACAGTCATTCTATTTCATCATTTTATTTATTTTTTATAGCACTTACAACTATATGAAATGATTTTATTTATTTATTCATTACTTACCGACTTGTTTGCTAATTAGAATGTAAATTTCTTGAGACCAGAGGCCTTATCAGTGTTTTTCACAAATATATCCCTAGTACCTTTTATGTTCAGTATATATTTTTAAATAAATGCATGTTACAGTGCTTCAAACCTAAATGGTTTCATTATTTCTTGTGGTTGTACCACAAGAAACCATTGAATGCTAAAGTAGTGCAGACTTGGATATACTCAGACATATGCCAATAATATATAGAAGATTAGAAATATTCAACAATATCGTTATGTTTAAGTTCATTCACATTAAGCATGGCTTTATGTTTCCATGCTGATATCCTCTTTAGAAAACTGACAGTATTTCTATTCTTCCTTGGGACATGGCTCAATCTTGAGGTTTTTTTTTTTTTTTTTTTTTTTTAGCATCTCTCCTGTAATAATAAAATGAAAAATAAAGTATTCTTTCTGGTTAACCCATACAATCATTGGCAAGGAGTCCATGAGAATGTCAAGGATATTAATCATTTAATGAGGAGGAGTGGGGCTCCTTTCAAACAAGGAAGAATGGTATCACAACCCAATTCACGTACATTTTTGTTTTACTTTGCATTTTACACCAAGTGACCACTTAGGGAGAAGACTATTGCTAATCAATAGTATTTAGGCTAACCAAAGGGAGAAATAATGTAGAGATCTTAACAAATTTGTAGAAACAACACCTCTATGGGGATTTAAGAGACAAGAAATTTGGTTTGATTCTATTTCAATAAACGTATTGGCATGAAAGCAGTGTCATTATAAGCATGTACCAGGAGAGCAAGTTTAATGTATATTACTATAGTACACATTTAATGTACTGGGCTAAAGCATTTCACTGACTAGCAAGGAATCCAAAATTTTAAAATGGAAATCCAGGATTTGAGATTCCTAGAATCACTGAAACCATCTTGCATCTTTCCTTCCATCTGCCTGTCAGCATGATTTTCTGAAATAACTAATCGCAAAGGAATATTTTAGAGAAAAAATATCGTGTGAATGTGTTTTTTCCCCTAATAAATGCCAATCTTAGGCAGTGTTTTTGTCAGGAGTTTCTGTTCCAGCTTTAAAAGCCAAAAGAAAGATGAAAATGATTACATCAAAATGTAATTTAAAATGCAAATGCAGGTTCTGTAGAAAAGCAGCAAAAGCTAATTGTAGTTTTTCTTCATGCCTAGTTCCATAGATACAGTATGTTGTTGTTACCTTCCTCCCTCTGGGAATGCCCAGACTGCAGCTGTACTGCCACATTCTGACCTCTCAGATAAAATAAGTTTGACCTAAAAAACCCCCAAACCCCAAACAGTCACAGAAATCAATAGGTACTTAACCTTATACAGTAGCAGGTTGAAAGGCAACCATATGTGACAGTGTGGCTGTTAGCTCATGAGAAATCCCCAGAATAGAAACAGCAGTTGCATATTATAAAGAAAAGGCAGCTAATCTATATTCTCCAAAATTTCACATAGTATAGATTTAAAAAATTCAATCCCAGCGTTAAGGTCACCATTTGAATGTAAGTGTTCAAGGTGCACAAATACTTTTGATTTCTATTTACTGGGTGTCAATTCCTAAAAATTCAATTGTAGCTTTTTTTAGTTTTTATTCCTTTCAAACCTGTATTATGTGAGGCTACGTATTATGATGAACTTGGATAAATATATTACTTACAGGAAAAAACCCTAGTTTTAGTTTTTTAAAATCTAAGAACTTATTTATGAAAAGTACAAATCATTTGCAGATCCTAATTTTAACTCCGCCCCCTGTCCTCCAGTGGATGGGTGATATAATAAATTCAATCAATATTTTCACAAAATGTGAGCAGTCTCGCATGTGTGCACACAAGAGCCAGCTCAAAGGTATGTGTAGAATACAAGAGAAAGCATGGACTTACCAAATTAAATGACTATTAGGAAAAACTTGAAGCAAAGAATTAGAATTTTGAATTTTTAATGACCATTCTCCTTTATGTGTGTTAGTTAGGACCACAGTCTCTGTGGGCAAAAGAAATTACTTGCTAACTGTTATCCTTCACTACAAAACTTTATGAACTCAGTTAAGAGTTCTACTGGTTCTTCATGCCCTTTCCTGCCCTCTAGTGGGAGTGCTACTATGCTATGAAATGGTCAGACAGTGATATAAAGTAGGATGTGAGCTGGCAGAGTTTGGATAACTGCATTAACCACACCAGAACGGAATGTGGTCCTTGATGTCAGTACCTAAGCCAAACACCAGAGGTTGTCCGGATCTCTGTTGAGGCAGAGATATGGGGATATATCTGTGCAGCCTTAGACAGTAGAAGGTTTTGGGACCTAAGGCTAGGATATTATGTCTCCTCTTACTTCATTCTATTTCTCCTTCTAAGGTTTACCACCTGGGTCTTTTCCTGCCTGGTTAAGCCCAAAACTACTTTTACTAATGCACACATCTTTTGGGGGAAGGGCAGAATCCCTCGTTCAACCCTCTGGGTTACCTTGCACAGAGAATCACATCCATCAGTTTGCATATCTGATGTAGAGGGTTTGAGGAGATGGAAAGCACAAGAAGGGGAGGGAGGAGAGTTGAAATTCCCCCCTGAACTTGTGGGAAATGTTAGTTTAACCACATGAAGAACATGTTGCAAAGCAAGTTTTACAGGTTTCAGTCCTATATATACAGCCTTAACATTTTACCGGATAACTCAAACTGTGCGGGAGCTTCTCATGCATAACTGCTTTCATTTTCTCTGAAGTTTCTTACCTTTAATTCCACAGATTTTTTAATCTACATTTTTTTTGGGGGGGTGGCAGGGGGAGAAGTGATCTCTGAAACAGCCTCCCTAGACACCTCATGCTTGAGTTCACCTTTGTTAGAACAGAGGGAAGAAAATACTTTTAAAATACCACTTGGAAATGTATTTTATTCTTTTAGTAATTATTTTTGCAGAAATATTGTACTTTGTTCTATAAAGTTAAGACTGGAGCCTTCCTTTACTGCCTCTTCTGCAGAGGAGAGGATACATTCTAAACGCTTCATATAATTTATTATTGCTTTATGAAATATTATAAACATGATACATATGATATAAAATTGAAAAATGATATTTCAAGTAAAACAGGGGAGGTAAGAGAAACCAAAATACAGCAATAGCAGAGGGTCAAGCAAGGGTAGGAAAAAGTCTAGGAGCAAAATCTGACACATGTCAAACATGGTTAGGCCTCTGCTGCTGGGAGCAATATATCAGAAATGGGTTGGCTTCTACAATCAGGATTTATTAAGTTAAAAGCTTCAGTTCTGAGGCTGTGAAAGTGTCCAAAATCAAGGCGTCATCAGGAGATGCATTTTCCCCAAGCTGTAGCTATGGGCAATCAGGCATGTGGCAGCATCCACTCATCACCTCCTCTCTCCTCCCGGCCTTGTTGTTTTCAGGTTCTGACTAAAGTAGCTTCCTCTCAGCTTCTGTGTTCCATTGATTCCAACTTCTGGCTTCCGGGTACTTCTGTCTCAGCTTCTGTGTTTATCTCTGTCTCTACAGCTTTTTCTGTGTCTATGGCTTTGTTTTTTTCAATATATATTTATTTTTTCTAAAAGATACTTGGATTACCTAGAATGTTACATAAAAATATGTAAGGGTGGAGGCGGATGTCACTCAAGTGGTTGGGCATCTGTCTGCCATGTGGAAGGACCTGGGCTTGATCCCCAGGACCTCTTGGTAAAATTAAAAAAGGCAATCAAGTCCACTCTAGTCCATAGTTCTTCCCCCAATCCTGAGTACACATATGGTGATTCTAGCAATGAGGTGGAGCCAGTGGCCACTTGATACTTTTGGGGCAGGGAGGGGATGAACAGTTGAAATACAGGGGCTTCTTTGGGATTTGGAGGTTGTCCAGAGTACCGTTGTGGCATCGGATGTAGGCCATTTTAAATCAGCACACACCACTCAGAACTGTGTGGGAGAGAGTGTGGTCTACGATGTGAACTGTGGTCTATGGTTGGTGGCAAGGCCCCAGGCTGTGTAAGTCCATTGAGGGTGATGGGTCACACTTGTGGGAGATGTTTGTGTGGGATGTGGTGGGAGATGTGGGAGGTGGGCAACATGGGAATCCCAGTAGGTTCTGTGTAATATTTTAGGTAATCTAAGCACCTCTTAAAATATTTATATATATATATAAATAACATTTTTGTAAGCAAATGCACAGATATGCATATATATTTATGTATCATTTTACAAATATTGGTATGTATTGTGAAAATTTTGATTTTTACCCACAATAAAAAATAAATAAATTAAAAAAAAAAAGGCGAGCAGGTGAGCTGGGCCTGCATGCGGTGAGCCACAGGCCCACACAGACATGCGACGAGCTACAAGAAAGCCGAGCCATGCAGCAAGATGATGCAACAAAAGAGAGACGCAGGGGAGAGCCAAGGTGAAACACACCAGAAACCAGGAACTGAAGTGGAGCAAGTGACAGGGTGCCTCTCTTCCACATTGGAGGTCTCTAGGATCGAATCCAGGTGAAGCCTGGAGGAGGAAAATGACAAGAGAAGGCAAGAAACAGACACAGAGGATCACCCAGTGAATGGATACAGACAGCAAGTGGGGGTGGGTGGGTGGACCGGTGGGAGACTCATGGAACTGTATACCAAAAAGAAAAAATAAAGTCAATTTTTAATTTAAAAAAAATGTAAGGGGTTCCCATATGCCCCACTTCCACACCTCCCATTTATTTTTTCCCACATTAACAATTTCTTTCATTAGTGTGGTACATTCTTTGCAATTGATAAGGACATTTTGGAGCATTGCCACTAAGCATGGATTATACTTTACATTGGAATTTACATTCTCTCCCACCCAATTCTGTAGGTTATGGCAGGATATATAATGGCCTCTATCTGTCATTGCAATGTCATTCAGGACAATTTCCAGTCCCAAAAATGCCCCTATATTATACCTCTTTTTCCCTTTCCCTGACTTCAGCACCTCCAGTGGCCACAGTCTCCACATCAATGATATAATTACTTTCATTACTAGAATCACAGTAAGTCTATAGTAGAATACCAGTAAGTCCACTCTAGTCCATAGTTCATTACCCAATCCTGAGGATTCTGGGATGGTGATGTCCACTCTACCTCCAATTGAGAGGGGGGCTTCGATCCCATACAGCTGATAGATGGGACTTTCTTGCTTGCAGTTGTAGGCTCTCTCATTTCCTTGGTATGGTGAAGTCAATCCTCACCTCCTTGTTAGTTGTCCTGGTTGAGTCCAATGAACTGGAGAGCAGGTATTGCAATTCTGCTGAAGCTCAGGGCCCAGCTGGCACATGGACAGCCCAAGGATTCAAGTCTCTTGGTGCTTGAGTTTGTAGGTATATATCCAAGAGACTAAAAGCCCTTTTAATATTTTTGACATTTGTATAGCAACATACATCCCACTTTTCCAGTACCAATTTCTTTTAGTTTGCAAAAAGCTGCTGGGAGCAATATACCATAAACAGATTGAGTTTTATAACCCAACCCAAGCTGCAGCTGTGGGCAATCAGGCAATTGGTGGCATCTCTTCCCTCTCCTCCGAGCCTTGTTGCTTTCAGCTTCTGACTAAAGCAGTTTCCTTTCAGCTTCTTATTCATAGTTCAGTCCCTCTGTTTAATCTTCAGTTGCTGGGTTTGCTCTATATTGATGGTTCCTGCATGCCCCCTAATGAATTTGTGCTTTCCCCTTCCCTCACTAAAGCCCTGAGGTTGATTTCCTCCTTCCCTACTTACAGTCGCTTGTTGTCATTTCTAGTAGGGGCTGGCAGTTTGAACAAAAAAGAGATGAATTATTTTAAGACCTATAAAATTTTCTTTTTCCTTATTGCAGCTGAAGACAAATCACTAGCCAACAAATGTGAAGGATCTGAGGTCTTATTTGATTTAGGGTCTACATGATTGTCAAATGTGATGCCATTTTCTATGTTCTTCTGTATTCCTTTCTTCTTAGGATCCTCACCTTAGAGCAGGGGTTCTTAATCTTTTTTGTTCTACATACCCCTTTGCCAGTCAGGTGAAAACCATGGACCCCTTACTAAGTCCACACTATACTGTGTATTATTTAAGAAATAAATCACACCCACACCAACATGTCCTCACAAGAATAATGTTTTTTTTTGAATTTCAGTTCAAGCTCACAGACCCCTTGTTAAGAACCCCTGCCTTAGAGTATACCCGTTAATGAACAATCTTTCCATTAAGCTGCTTCCATAGAATGACTATGATAATAATATTAATACTGTTATAATTGTTCTCAACCATAATGGTCACAAACTATAGTATTACTCTATATAATGGCACTCTTTTAAGTACTACATGTTAACTCACTTATCCTCTAACAATCCTGTAGGGAAGGTACTATTATTATCTGCATTTTACAGATGAGGAAACCAAAACAAAGAGATTGATTTACTTGTTGTATTAGTCAGGGTTCTCTCGGGAAACAGAATCAACTGGAGATATCTGTCAATAATATGATATTTTAAAACAGTCTCTTACATGACTGTGGGGATGCACAATTCCAGGTTCCACAGGCAGGCTGCAAACCAGGGGCTCCAATGAAAGTTCAATGAAAGGTCCTTGATGAGTTTCTGGGAGAAGTTGGCTGTCCAAAGACGAGCTGGGAACTCTCTCTGAATGTTGAAATCACTTCCCCTTTTAAGGCATTCAACTGATTGGATAAAAGTGTCACCCACTGCTGATGCAATCTCCCTGATTGATGCAGATGTAATCAGCCATCCATGTAGTAAACTCACTGGTGATCGAAGTCCATAAATGCTCTTGTATTACAATTAACCCAGTGCTTGCCGGACCTAACACCTGAGCACAATTACCTGGCCGAGTTGACACATTAGCCTAACCATCACACTTGGTGAAGTTCACACAGCCAGTAAGTTGTGGAAATAGATTCAAACCAAACTGGTGTGAATCCAGAATTAATGTTCTTAACCTCAGTGCTATGCTATTTTTCTATAATAATAGTTAAAACCTGGATAATTGGATTTATGCTTCTCCACAGTAAAATTAATTTGGGGTAAAATTCTCCTTTACCCTTAGTTTTGTGTTGTTTTTCCAATGATCTGATATAGGAAGTTTGGGCAGTGCTTTCTCATGGGAGGGAGTTATGAAGAGCACACACACACACAAAATTAGTATAGTCGGGAAAATGAAAAAAGTCACCGGTAGTTTAAGCATTTATAGTCTATAACCATTTTTGGTTTATAAGCTTCCAATGAGTTGCTTTCAATAAGTTTGTGACAAATTTGCTTGTGTTTTGCTGCCTCTTACAGTTTTATGGATTCCCAAGGTGTTCAACCAAGGGGTGCTCATTATATGTTTGTGCAACTGATCTATTTTATTTTAAAATTTAGTTTAAATACTTCTGAATTCCAAAATATCTTTTCAGTGGTAAGGTCATGGAGCAAAAGATCCAGGACACCTGCATTCTCCACCCAGGTTTGCCATTTTAAGCAGTATCACTGTGCAAACCACTTCACATCTTTGGCTTTCAGTTTCTTCATCTGTACAATGAAGTGGTTGGACTAGTTATCTAATTCTTTGAGTGAGTTCCTAGGGGTGGAATTGGTTTCCATGATGAATCTAGTATAAGAGCTGCAGCTGAGTACAGTTGTCAAACAGTTTAAAAATGAGTTTTTGGTCATGACTGCAGGAATTTTAATTATAAAAATACTATAAACAGTAGAGGTTACAAACCAAGCTCTCTAAAGTTGGGAAGGCCCTGCATTTGTATATTTCAAAGCTTTATAAATCCAATTATCCACTAACATCAATTTTGTCTTAGACTCACTTTGAAGAAAGAGCAGTTGGCTCAAGTGTGCCAAGGAAATCTTTTACCATAAAATCAACCTTTTAGGTCAGCAGTGCTTTTCCATCAGTGAAGCATGAGCTGAGCTTCAGTGGCCCACTCTGGCCTTTATTGTTACCCTAACACCTTCCACAGGTGATCCTAAAGGAATTTCCAGAACCTTTTTTTGGTTCATTGGTACCAACAAAGCAGACAAATTTTGAAGCACCTGTGGACATTGATGACTTTCACTCAATAACTGCTGCCCCTAAGAAAAGCAGATTTTCCAGTCATAATGATGAATTGTGGGGAAGGGTGATATGGGTGGTATTGATTGTGAACTTTTCCTCCTGGCTTCTTTGCATGCCAGGTAGCAGGATCTTTGGCCCTTCTCTCATCCAGGATGGTGTGAGGCAGCTCTCAAGCATTCTTCATCATTTTGCACAGGGAAGATATACATGAGAGCTGATATGTGGGATGATTAGCCTAGTGAATCTGCCACATGTGAAGCAAGCTGGGGTACTCCTTGGCATATCTACCCTTCTGAGATGTTTATCATTCAGGAAACCTTATAATGCTCTATGCTTAGTACATGGCCTTCCAATCAAGGCCATGATTGTATTGTCTGATACACAATTTGGCAATGGGTAATTCTACTCAGACTCTCCCGTTCTGATTGGCTGGGATGCGTCAGGAACTCATTTTGCTGCTGATTATTTGGGGATCCCCATAGTACACTGCTTACAGAAATGACATGAGTTGTAACCAATTGAGTGCTGCCTCAGTGTTCTGGAAGTTTGTAAAGACTTAGTCCAGAAGACTCAAGGAGACCACTGGTTTGTAGAGCCTGGCCCTAGATACAAACCATCTGAACCTCAGCACATATTGGTTGACAGGGAGGATGTATGCATGGCTGATTGAGCAAAGGACTTTCCTAGTCCCAGCAACCACTCACTGTGCACGTATGAACACTCAGCTTTTTAGGACTACATCAAATGCATCCTTGTAACATCTTTGTATTCTTTCAATAAATAGCCTGCTTAGTTGAGTGGGAAAAACAACAACAACAAAAACAAAAACCTGTTGCATGCTTACCACTGACAATATAAGAAAGAGTAGAGAAGTACACCACCATCACAGTAACTGGTAGAGTAATACTTACTCTCTAGGACCTTGAAATAGAGGTGCCAAAGGAAGCATATTCTTTATTTTAAGGCACTGGGAAAACTGTATAGGGATGCATGGCTATTCAGTGTATTAAACAGATCCCTTGCTCCAAAGGCGTAACTGTGCCAATGTAGCTCTCCACAGATGCCTGAATCAACATGAAGAGTCCAGTGGAGGCACAGCATCTGTGTTGAGGTCCAGTCCTGGATTTAGCTGCATGACCTCAAGCAAGTCATCTAATCTGCCGGAGCCTCAGATTCTTCCTCTACTCAAAAGAGATAATTCTGATCCATCAGGTAGCAGCAAGGTTATATTAGAAATTGAAAAGCATCATCATGTGCTGCATGAACAAAGGGTTTGCTAGTGTTTTAGAAGAGAAGAATAATGGTAGAATTGAATTATACTTAGCATATGAGCGTTTAGGCAAGTAGAACTCAAAGGAGCTTGTGCTGTAGAAGTATAACCATTTTCATGTTGTAAGTGGGGGACATATTCAGTGGATGACATCTTTGTATATACCAAATGACAATGGTTTATTAGCAGTAAATAATTGCAAGTGTTCTTGATTATACTAAAAAATACATTAGGCTTTTAAAATACAGACTTTTAAAATGCAGACTTCAAAAACATAATGTGACGGAAATTGATATTTGCCTATTCCAATATCCATATTTCTCTTTCACCTTAGTAAAAGAGATTTTGTTTGCCTGGAAAAAACCAACCAACCAATCAACCTGTATTACTTTGCAACTTAAGTATAGCCATGTGACTAAGTTTTGGCCAACAACATATTAGTGGAAATGTTGGGTTGAATTTATGGGAAGACTGTTCAAAGGGAACTGACTCAGTGGCAATGAATCCTTTTTGTTCCTTTGTATTTGCCTTCAATGTGGATATGAATTGGAATTCCAGCATGAGCTCCATGGATCATGAGGCGACCTTAAAAATGGAAGACATGTTTTAGGATGATGGAGCAACAAAGAAATATAGGTGCCTGGATTCTTGATGATATCATGGTGACCTCATGACCTCAAGCCTATTTCTAGATTTCATTTATGAGGACAATAGTAAAGAAAAAAAATCTAAAGAAATTTGTACCACTGGTATTTTTTAATCTCCATTACCTAACTAAGCTTAATTTGTACCTGATATAATACTAATTGTATCTTCAATTTAATTAATAAGTCAATTTGATAGAATTATTGAATGCACTTCATTTACATTGGCATGTAAAGATAGATTGTTGTAGTTTTGATTAAAGTGTAAGGTATGATTATCCTGAATTAGCAAAAAATTCTTGACGTTATTAATTTCATTACATACTGCATTCATAAGTTAAAAAGATATTTTCGTGCATTAATATTACTGAAATCAACATACAGAAATAATTCACATATAGAACCAGACGTCAGGTTATAGCTCCTCTATTTACACCCCAACTATTTGGTTTCAATAAAGTAATATCATCAATCACATTAAATTAATTTGATAATTTAATTGGATTATAGTCATAGTTTTGATTGTACTTAATGCATAGATGAATTTTGTTATTAATATTAAGTTCTCTAGGCATAAGGAATTTATATTAAAGCAACATAAAAATCCTGGGACTCCACAATTATTATTTTCTTTTAAAAGGGATGAATAACTTACTCAAGTTAGACAAATAACACTTTTGGGCAAAACAAAATTATATTAATAAATTTAGTCATATATTAATTTGAAGAGAATAGGTACAGAATCCAGCTTACAAGAGTTTTTACTGATTTCTGTAGTATGTATACTTCTGTACATCTCTTCCTGGCCCAAATTCAGAGTTTCTTTTGTTTGACTAACTAAGAAATCTATATTCTCAAATGCTCAATTTATTAAACGTTTGGTATACTAAACAAATTCTTAGATTACCTGAGAAATGTTTCCTTGATAGTAGGCACTTTTGAAGTAAGACTCTATCTTTCCCTAAGTGCTCTTCTCTTCCAATTGTGTTCTTCCCGACAGTTAACCTTGATTCCAGAGCCATTTACTTTCTTGTAAGAAACAAAAAAACTCATCTAGATTAGCCATGCATAGCTATTTATTATTTTTTTAATCATCATCATCAAAATATTAGCAAGCATAACCATATTAAAAATAAGTAGGATTCAGACCCACAGATGGGAAAGGGTTTATCTGCTTCATAAAGCAAGAGGTGGCAGGAATGGAAGAAAAAGCTGACTCTCGGGGAAAGCTTCACTGATTTTATAACTTTTCTGGATGGAATAGTAGAACGAACACTGGCTTTGGGGGCAGACAGTCCTGTGTTTGACATGCTGTTCTGCCACCTAAGACTGTGTGTCTGTGGATAAAATTTTTTCCCTCTCTGAATCTCTGATTCCTTATGTATAAAAGGGGGATAATAACGTTTACCTTGTAGAATTGTTGTGAGGACTATATGTGCCTTTTGGGCCAAATGCTAATAGGGGTTTCAAAGCATGGCAGCTGTTGTTATTACCAGCCTAGATGGGGACTTTCATATATTGCCATGAAGACATGCAATTTGAACATACAGGCCTCAAAAAGTGAACAGGAACAAAAAGTTAAGAAACGGGGGGCAAAGTAATCATCCACAAGGAATCAATTTATGTCCTCAAGTTCCTGTTGCGTGTTTTCAAGGGAGAATTACTGCCTTTCTATCCCCTTCACAAGTTAGCCCAAGCCAATGCATTACTGAAATGGCTGTTTATAACACATTACAGTGGGAGAAATAATGTTACTAACCTTCTCCCAATTACATCTTATAACTGAGGTGATGGTTAAAATATTTAATAACCAAGTAGCAGAGGTACTTTGTATTGCATACTAATAGCCCATCCTTCCCCCCAAATGGATGGACACTTAGACAATGCCAATTTGGACTTTCTAACTAAGTAAGCAGATGCTTTTATTTATCAGAAAATGCCCGAATAAGGACAACAAATCCATCTTGTTGACTTCACACTCTATGTGAGCTTCTTGAGACATACTCTGTGAGATGTATATGCTTTTGCTTCTTTTTTTTCACTTGCAAATGGAGCTTTCCCTTTTTTCCCTGTCAACAAGGAAAAATCCCAGTTCCTTATCAAGTGGAGTAAAAAATGACGTTTTAAGCTTGCACTTCAAGAGTAGTAACATAGTGATTGGAGCTTTCTCAGCATTTACACCAAATATTAAAAAAAAAAAAAATTGGCAACTTTCACTTTGGAAAATATTTAATTAAAAATTCACAGGAGATGAAAAGTAACCAAATATCCAACATTTCAATTCAGTCTCATGATTAGCAGTAAATTAAGTAAATGTGAACTGGGTAGCTTTTTCAAATATTCAAATGTGGCCTCATACCTAAAGTTTAGATTGGAGGCATGTTAAATTGGTCTGGGAGGTTTCTAAGGGTCCTTTCCAAAATATTTTGTATTTTTACCTTCAGCCTGAAGAGAGACTCTTAGCAAATGCATTCTGTCAGCACTGGGAAGGGCAGAAGTACATAAAAATCAAAGATCATTTGTTGAGTAGCACTATACTCATGGCATTTCTGAAGACAAGTCAATTCTCTCCAAGTCTCTTGGTAGGAATCCTTGGGAATTTGATTTGTCCATTGATGTCATCATGTTCCTTGGAGTATGTTTCTACCTTGAAAACTCAAAAGATGCTGGAAGCCAAAGTTGGAAATATATTTGAAACCCTTCAAAGGTCTTAGGACCACAAAAGAGCAACTCCAAGCTCCACAGGGGATGATATTTTAGGAAGAATCAGTGCTTGCACTGATGTTGCCCTCTCTTTTCAATGTGTCATGGAGATGATTTAAAGGTATTCAAAACCTCTGGACTTGGTGTCTACTGACTGGTTCTTAATGGTTGAGATGGTTTAATTTCATGTGTCATCTTGACAAGGTTATGGATTCCAGCTGTTTTGTCAAGCAAACACTATGAGGGCATATTGTGGATTTAAATCATTTGTCAGTTGATTGCATCTATGGCTAGTTACATGTACAATCAACAAAGGAGATTGCTTTTAGCAATGAGAGCATCTCCTCATTCAATCAGTTGAAGGCCTTTAAAGAGAGTACTGATGATTTCAACAGCCAGAAAGAAGAATTTCTTTCTCTACTCCAGTCAGCTTCTCCTGGGGAATTCACAGAAACCTTCATCAGAGTTCCCAACTTGAAACTTTTCCTGGGAAATTCAAAGTCATCTTCATTGTATTTCCAACTTGTGGCCTGCCCTATGGTCACATGAGCCAATTCCTGTAATAAATCTCTTAATATCTACATATAAATATCCTATCAGTTCTGTTCCTATGGAAAACATTGGCTAATAAAAAGGTAGAGCTCCTGGTAGGCTGGAACTAAACCTGAAGCCAAGGGTTCACCTAGAGCTGCTTTTTCATTGCCAGTGCAGTGAATTAATTATGATATAACTGGCAGAATTCAGCTCTGGGCCAATTGTCAGTATAAACTCTATTACTGTATCTATCAAGGATCATGTGAACTACCTGTTTGTATATGTGGGAAATAATCTACACGGACAACACTAACTGGTAGCTATGCCAAGAAAATTGCTAGATATGCAGCAGACATCTTAGCTTTCTTCTGCTGCTTTTCAGGTGTGAGATCTGACAGGAGTCAAATTCCAGGATGGAGACTGGGTTCTTTTGGCCCACCATATTGGGCAGCTTCACAGGGCACATGAGGCAGTTCCAAATGGCTAACACCCCTTCCTTTTAATTAAGGCCATTGGCACCTTCCTTAGGGGAGAAACATAAATGGGAAAGTGCTGGTCTTCACTGTAAATTGAGGATGTAAAAATTCAATAAGCTGAACTCATCTGAGAGTATCAACAATTTATTGCAGAAAAAATTTATAGCTCTAATATTATTATTATCATCATAGGGATGGAGTAGTGTGGAGAAATAAATAGTGCAGTGAAGACTCCTAGCCTCCTGGGGCAGAATCATTTTGAGTTGGCACCTGTGTTGCTAGAACGTTTTGTAAGCAGATATAATGCCAACTGAACACATATGAACAAGAATACTTAGCAAGGAGGACATGTTTATTTTATCAGTCTGTATCAAATTTAACTAGAGAGTAGGAAAGAACAGTTCCATCTGCTCTATGGACAGGGCCATCCAAGCTGCAAGACAGCAGATCACTACTGGTGCAAAGGTCAGGAGGAAAAAGATTGTGCGTTCAGCTCTTTAGTGGAGTCTGGTAAATAAGCACTTTCTAATGTATACACAAGTTTTACCAGCCCACCTCTCCCAGAGGAGGGAAGCATTGTAAATCAAATCTGCATGCTTTGCTACCCATTAGACATTGCTTCTTATTCTCCTGGGCCAGTAGGGAGAGTGACTAATTGTTCAGCTGTTTTTTTTTTTTTTTTCGCATGTTTAAATATATTATCCATGAAGACTGAACACTTTAATTGATAGTCCATAGATTTGCAGATAATGAGGGGGGAAAGGAGGCCCAGTTTGTGCCAAGAGCAGACAACTTGTTTTATTTTCTCCTATAGGGTATTCTAACATTATCTCTGGAGAGTGTTTTCCTTTCCTTTTCTTTTTTTCTTTTCTTTTCTTTTTTTCTTTTTCAACAGCTTTATTGAGGTATAAGTGCTTACATATATACGTATATATCCGTGAAACCATCACTACAATTAAGATAATTAATATATTCATTAATCCCAAAAGATCTCTTGTGCCTCTTTGTAATCCTTCCCTCCTACCCTTCCCTAGTCTCTCCCATCCTCTTTCCCAGGCAACCACTGATTTGCTTTTCATTACTATAGATTACTTTGCGTTTTCTAGAATTTTATATCAGTGAGAACATATAATATATGCTCTTTTTTTGGCCTGTTTCCTTTCACTCATCCTAATTGTTTTGAGTTTCCTCAATGTTGTCATGTGTCCATAGTTCATTCTTTTTTATTGTAGAGTAGTATTCCAATATATGGATATATCACCATTTGTTTATCCATTCAATGAATACTTGAGTTGCTTCCAGTTTTTCTGGATATTATAACTAAAGCTGCTATGACCTTCAGTATACAAGTCTTTGTGTGGTCATACGCTCTAATTTCTTTGGGTAAATACTTAGGGGTATTATGGCTGGATCATATGGTAGATGTATGTTTAACTTTTTAATAACCTGCCAAACTGTTTTCCAAGGTAGTTGTATCATTTTACACTACCACCAACAATGGACGAGGGTACCAGTTAATCCATATTCTCACCAACATTTGGTATCATGTGTTTTTAAATTTTACTTATTTTAATAGATGTACAGTGGTATCTCATTGTAGTTTTAATTTGCATTGCCTTAACGACTAATGATGTTGTGTATCTTTTCATGTGCTTATCTGCAATCTGATGACTTCTTTGGAGAAGTGTCTATTCAATATTTAGTGCATTAAAGGTTTTTTTCTTATTTTTAAGTTTGAAGAGTGCTTTACATCTTCTTTAAATATTTCCTTTATTAAATATATGATTTGCAAATATTTTACCCATCTGTCTTTTCACTTTTTTGTAGTATTTTTTTTTTTAAGAAGATGTGTTTAATTTTGATGAATTTCAATTTATCAGCTTTTTCTTTTATGGATCTTGATTGTGGTACAATATCTAAAAAATCTACATCTAACCGAAGGTCACAAGGATTTTCTCCAATATCTTATCTTTTCCTTTCTTTTCATTCCTTGGTGACAAGAGTAGAAGCGACAGCGCTAGTATCAATGTGTCAAGGGATTCATGTTCTCTGCAGTGAACAACTCTGCCATCTGACCACTTGCCATTTGGACTTGAAGCCCTAGAAAAAAGACAGGAGCAAGAACTTTGAGAACTTTCTGTAAAATCTCGTATTCTAACTAAGAAAAAAGCCTTTAGTTGCTTTTAGAGATCTTGTCAAGAAGATTTCAGATGTACTCATAGTAGGTTTTTCCAAGAAAAAGCAATAGCAATTTTATTTTTTAAAATGTTAACCAGTGACATTTATTATTTAGTAAAACTGGGGAATGGGAAGAACTTTCTTGACATTTTAATCTTAAAAAGTGCAATTAAAATTTCTTTCTTTGACTTTTTGCTGCTCTCCCCAATTTAGGTTGTATTTTTTTGGAATGTGATTTTAGCTAATGGCTCAAAATAAACAATCAAGTAGGTGCTGAATAAACAGTTCTAAAGACTTAAATTTTTAAAATGCATGCTTCAATGTTCCATTTGATGACAATTTTTTGAAGATGCCCCATGAATTATAATTCTGGCATGAGCTTAATTTGTTGAAATTTCTTTAATTCAAGGCAGATTCTTTTTGATCTTTTCCTAAACATACATGTGTTCTAAGTCACCAATTCTGAAGCAAACTTCATGTGTGCATGAATAAAATTATTTGGAAAGTTTTAATTTAATTTAATTTAATTTAATTTAATTTAATTTAATTTAATT
>JAKSZT010053767.1:1095823-1110685 GCA_026826555.1 Tolypeutes matacus | reverse complement strand
TTTAATTTAATTTAATTTAATTTAATTTAATTTAATTTAATTTAATTTAATTTAATTTAATTCTTTTAGAACTGATAATCTGAAAAGAGTTGCTTATTAAACTCCATGTGGTCCTTTTACTGGATATCTATCCTGATTTTATTACTGATATTGGTCATCACTTTTGAAACTTTTGAGATTATTACTTTTGTAGAAAACATGGATGTTCTGTATTCTGAGGTTTAGATTTAAAACAGTGACACTGCACTGTTTTAGTGCATACTAAAGATGGTTAAAAAAGTTTAAAATGTAGTAAACAAGTTGTTTTGTATTGACAGTATAAAAGCTAGTTGAAGAGTTTGGAATTGCTCATATGGGGGGAGGGTGTGTGATTTTCTTGCCGAAGGCAACCACTAGAGTAACTGTTAACGATTTAAACAAGGATTATCTTTTAAAGCAAAACTGTACAAGTAGGATTTCTTTCCTTGGGACTCGCAAAAAGACATGGCTGGGCTCATACGTTTAGCAGCTGGCATATTAATGAGACATTTCCATCGAAATGAACTCAATACTATTATCATTTGTAGACGTCCAACTAATTTCAGAAGCATTTAGTGAATTTTAAAAAGTGCTTCCAGAATCAATTAAAAATAAATTTTAGATTGAACATATATACACACATGAACAGTCGACATTTACACTTATTGAATTGGCGCTTACCGTGTCCAATTTTCCTTACGAATTTTGAACAAGAATAGAAATGATATCTGATAAAAGTTGTAATCTAATTCAGAAAACTTTTCAAAATTTTAACTTTCCCATTTTGGGGGAAGCTAGTGACAAAAGTACCCTGAACCAAAAAGCCATTCATTAGCTACCAGTAGGTATTCTGCAATAACTAGGGATAATAAATTGTTGGCAAAACTGGAGAGTGGCTGCATAATACAAGAGTAGGAAGAAATAGAGTTCTTTTCTGGTTTCTAAATCTGAAAGTAGAATTAATACCAGGTGGTAATTATAATTTTGGAGTGAAAGAGTGAACTTGTCAAAGCACTTATCTATTCTTTTTGTTACAATGACTGATGTTTATATTTCTTTTCTAAATTGATTTACTGTAAATTATCTTATTGGACTCTCACAAATAATATTGCTAAACACATTAGAGAAAACTAGAAATGCAGAAAAGGTAAACACTTTGTTTGAGGTAACAGTGCCAGTTCGCAGAGAGAAACCAGAATGAGAACACTTTCTTTGTCTAATGTTTTTTTACGTATAAGATACTGCCACCTTTTTTTTTCTGTCAAAGCATCTATTTCTGTTAGTGGAATATCCAACTATATTCAATTCTGCTTCTTTTAATATCCATCTATATATATTGAATGCCAGTGAACTTGGTGGCAGAACACTGGGCACATTTAAGAAGACCCATGTGCTGCCCAGACATACAGGATCCTATTTGCAGACTACATACATAGGCTGCCCTCTGAAATTTACATTTAAAACTAGTGACACTGCACTGAGGGGTGTGTGTATCACTAAAGCTTCTTTCAAGTGATCTTTCCAGGGATCTCCACTGAGAAGGAGGCCTGTCCGTGACCGCAGTCCTGTATGATGGGCAAACCTCATGGTCTGTTTCTGTGTGTCTTTGAGTGCTGGATCCCTTTTGAAAACTGGAGCACTCATGTTCTGATTTTAAAAAGCAAAACTAAATGACTGACATGTGGAGGATGCCAGGGATAGGAGCTGAGAGAGAAACAAGGCGTGCCTGGCTGTTGTCTGTTGAAATTGAGAGTGTAACTGTGTTACAGTGGGCTGTGCCCTGTGAATGCCATGGGGTTCCTCAGAAAACCAAGAGGTAAAGGAAAGGTGCTCATACTCCTCAGGAAAAGGAACTTTACTTACTCTCATGAGTAAGTAAGTAAGAAGACTACAAATGAGATATTAATCTAATCCAGAAACATCCTCACCCATGATATAGCTTTTAAAAGGGATGTATCTTTTTATGTTTTATTAGCATAAAACGCCTATCTGAGCTTTCAGTCTGAGTTTCAGATGACAAAGAAATGGCCCTGATTTTAGCCTGAAGCACACTTTAATGAATGACTGAGTTATTAGGACATTTTTTATAATTAAATGGCAACTCTCCTTGATTGAAAGCAAGGCAGCTTAAAGGCCAGCCTGTTTTTCTCCAGTGTGTTACCACTTTTTAGAGACAAAAGTATATTCGGACATCAAAATTCCAGTGACTCTCACAGGAGGTTCAAGGCTGTAGTGGATATTTACTGTTGTTTGGACTCTCAAGAATCAAATCTCCCTTCTTTGGTAGCAGGGCTGTGATTTCACTTTGGGAAATTACCTTCGCCTCATGTGCATGGTAATGATAAAAGTGTAAATCAAATCAAATGACACTCTGGAAAATAGTGTCAGAAATTTCTGCTACTAGACTCTAGAACTCTTCTGTTCTCTTTTTACGAGGCTGCTTTCTGGGTTGTTTTGTCAGTTCTGTGACTTACTCCAAATCCTTCCAGTGACTCTCTTTTCTGCTTAACGAATACCATTGGAAGTGCTCCTAAGTAAACTTTGGATGTGTCAGGAAAAGATATCTGAAAAAGGTGATCTATAAGACGAGACATGAAGGATCAGGTTAAGTTATCTAGGTGAAGAAGGCTGGAGTTTTTTTTTTTTTTTTAAGTCAAGGAATAAGTGTGTGCAAAGGATGGAATATGGGAGCGAATAGATGGCATATTTGGGAAAAGGCAAATTATTTATGGGACTTAGGAGAAAAGTTGAGAATGGAAACATGGTCAAGAGGCAAAATGATGCAGGACTGTTGCCATGATTGGGGATTCATATTTTATCCTGAGGATACAGGGAACCATTAAAGGATTTTTAGCAGGGCGGTGGCATGAGCAGTTTTGCATTTAAAATGGCAAATTGTATGGGGAAGGGCCAAGAGTGCAAGTAGGAGGCTAATGCTTCAATCTTGCTGAGAGATGCATAGCTAATCCCTGGCTTTCTACCTTGGGAAACTACGTTCCAGGAGTTATCCTTAGTTGAGACTAGGAAGCCTGCAGGGAAGTAAGGATTGTGGGAAAAGATTAATTTCATTGCGAACGTACCAAATTTGGTGGCCTGATATGACATCCAACTCGAGATGCTTTATAAGCTGTTGTAAATGTGGGTCTGTGCTTAGAAGCAAGATCTGGATGGAGTTAGAGATATCTAGGTAGAGTCTCCTCTGCAGGTCACTATCTTTCCAACCTCTCTTTAAGGTGAGTTCTCTCAAGATTTCTGCTCTATGAATTCTTTACCTCTCATGCTACTACAAACCCTCCCTGGAAAATCTCACACTAGATTTTGGCTTCTACCACCACATGCCAAGTGACCCCAAACAAGGCAAGACTCCCAAATCTGTTCTCATCTTTTTCTGACCTATCTATCCAACTGTACTCTAAACATTTTCATATAGATGTCTCTACTGGAGCCTCACATATAAAAATTTCAAAACTGAGCTCATTTTTTTCCTGAACACCCAACCTGATTAACAAACAAGAAAATTCCCCTTCTCTCCCTGTCCTCTACCTTGAGTACTTTATCATTCAAGTGGTCATCCACTGACGGAGCCCTCTCTTTCCCTATATTAATTTTCTGTTGTCGCTGTAATAAAGAGTAAATAAAAAGTTGCTTAAACAACTCAAATTTTGTTATCCATAGTTCTGGAGATCATAGGTCTCACATGAGTTTTTACTGGGCTAAAATCATGGTTTTGATATTCTATATTCATCATTTTACTGGAAGAGGTGGTAAAACAAATATATATATTATAAATCACATGTCTTTATGTCATATTTTTATTACTGTATTGAGCTCTTGAGTCACTTTTTCTGGGTTCAAATTTCAGCTCTGCCACTCACAAGCTGTAAGTGGTATAGCTAGTAAGGAGTTGGAAGTTGTTTAATCTCTCTTATTTTTAGTTTATCATATAAAAAATGGAGATAATAGTCCTATCTTATAAATTTATTTATTTATTTATTTATTTATTTATTTATTTATTTATTTATTTATTTATTTATTTTTATAGGTACCAGGGCTGGGAATTGAACTCAGGACCTTGTATGTGGGAAGCCAGCACTCAAACACTGAGCCACATTGACTTCTTATAAATTTATTGAGAGAACAAAGTGAATTAACACATGCAGTGTGTTTGAAATAGTGCCAGACATATATATACTTAATAAATGATACATGTTATTATCATTGTTATTATTCTAGAAGTTCAGTTTTCAGAAGCAAAGCACTATTTGTCATTCACTCCTGTATCCCCAGAGCCAGGTGCAATGTTTGACACATAGCAGGTTATCAATTAAATATTTGTTGAGCAATGAACACATATTCCCTATTCTCAGAATAGGCCAAGGCACAGTATACTAATTCAGAAATATGTCTTATTTTGAAAATATTTCTAGAAGTGGGGTAGTTTACCTCTTTTCATCCCCTCTCTCCATTCAATGCACCAGAATTTTGACTTTGCTTGTCAGATAGAATGTACTCAGTATATAATTAGGTGGTGCTAATTAACTTGGAATTTAATAAACAAAAAAAAAATTAGAATTATTTATTCAACCAACAAATATTTATTTATTGAGGGGCTAGTGTGTATTGGGCATTCTTTTAGGTGCAACACTGTATTCTTCATAACTGGAACCAGTACTGTTTTCTTATCTATACTTAAGTAAATGACAGTGGAGGTCAAGGGGCTGGGTCTGGCTGTTTCCTCCTCACAAAGTCTTCAGGGACAACCCAAGGGAGTTAGGGAATAATCTGGCTCTAGGCTGTTTTTTGCCAGGTTCCACACTGTTTGCACTGGGACAACAGTGATGCCAATAGTAGGCTTTTTGGCAAAGCCTGCCATTGTAAGGAGGTCGTGCCCCTGGGTTAACATTATGGAGTCAAAAGGAGACTCAAAGCAGAGAACTAGGAAGCTTTTGAGAGAGAACAGGTAAAAACCTGTCAACTGGGATTTAATGCAATTCAGCTCTTTTGGTCTTTCGCAGGAAGGCGATTTAAACAAAATTTTGATGAAAATTCTGATCATTTTGGCTTTTTTTCTCTTGTACTGTTATGTGACAGTCCTACTTTCTTTTTTGTTTAATTAAATGGCTCATATTCCACAGCATCCTTAATCTAGTGTGACTTTGTGAAAACTAGAGAAAAAAATAAAAGCAAACTGGGCTTCCTGTGAGGGCCTTCATGCCAGCAAAGCATCTCTCAAAGTTGCGACTGTGCTGGCAAAAAGAAAGTGTGTGCAATGACTAATCTGGATATTGTCACTAACAGTTAAGAAGTCCTCATTCACTTTAATATGAAACTGTAATTTTTAAAAACATTTTTAGTTTTTTTTATCTTAACAAAACATACCTACAGAAAAGTGAATAAATCACAATGGACAGATCAATGAATTATCACAAAATAAATCTGAATAGGTAAAAATAGAATATTATAAACATTTTACTATCCATTCACTCTTTTTTTAACAAATCAGTTTTGTTGGTACATATTAAAAAAGCATAAATCCATCCAAAGTGTGCAATCAATGGTACTCATTGTAATCACATATTTGTGTATTCATCACATCAATCATTCTTAGAGCACTTTTTATTATTCCAATAATAATAATAGTAAACATCTTTTGGCAGTTGTGAAACAATCAAACAAAACTCATCACCACTCACTCTCTCTATGCTTCCCCTTCCATACATAGCTACTATTCTTTTTCCTTCTTTCTAGTATATTTGTATGCATACTTTGTAAAAACAGTCTTATATATGCAATATCACCCATATTCGTGTTTTACATGATGTTTTACTGTCATATACAGCACCATGTTATCGTTTTTAGCTTTTCTTCTAGTAATAAACATGACCTTAGACTTTTCGTTTCAACCACTGTCATACCAATACAATAGCACTGCTACTTACAAACACCACGATATGCTTTCACCATTGCTATTCATTTCCAAAGATTTACAAACAACCTTTTACGAAGTCCATTCTCTAACCTCATTCTATTTTCTGGTGACTTACATTCTAATTATTAACTCCATGAATTTACACAATATATTTAGTTCATAATAGTGCAATCATATAGTATTTGTCCTTTTGTGTATGGCTTGCTTCACTCAACATAATGTCCTCCAGGTTCATCCATGCTGTCATATACTTCACGACTTCATTTCTTCTTACCTTTTTACTGTTGCATAATATTCCATTGTTTGTATATATGACAATTTGCTTATCCATTCAACCATTGATGGACACCTGGGTTATTTCCAACTTTTGGCAATCATGAATAATGCCACTATGAACATCAGTGTGCAGATGTCTGTTCATGTCTCTGTCTCTACACTCAGTTCTTCTAGATATATACCTAGCAGTGGTTGCTAGGTCACATGGCAAGTCTGTATTCAACTTCCTTAGGAACTTCCAAACTTCCTTAGGAACTTCCATGTTTACGCTGGCTATACCATTCTACATTCCCACCAACAGTGAGTAAGTGTTCCTATCTCTCCACATCTTCACCAACATTTACAGTTTTCCAACTTTTTAATAGTGGCCAGTCTAATAGGTGTGAAATGATATCTCACTGTAGTTTTAATTTGCAATTCCCTAATTGCTAGTGTTGTTGAATATTTTCTCATGTGTGAAACTGTAATTTTTAAAATTCCTGGTCCAGAGGTCACTAAAATAAACACAACTTTTCTAAGGACAGGTTTGGCGAGTAAAAAAGAGACCTTATAGATGCAAAAGACTTAGGAACACTTTACATTTTAGGTGACTAGAAATGCCACTTTTTAATTTTTTATTGTCACAATCTTGATTTTAATCTGAAATGGTTATGTTCTTTGCTTTTTTTTTTTTATTAGAAACATTGTGAATTTACAGAAAAATCATGTACAAAATATAGGGTTCCCATATACCAGCATATTATTAACACCTGCATTGGTGTGGTACATTTGTTACAACAGATGAAAGCACATTTTTATAATTGTATTATGAACTATAGTCCATGTTTTAATTAGGCTTCATTGTTTGTGTTGTACAGTTCCATGGATTAAAAAAAAATTATTCTAGTAGCATTTATACAACCTGAAATTTTCCCTTTTAACCACATTCAGTATATAATTCAGTGATGTTAATTATGTTCACAATGTTGTGCTACCATCATCACCATCCATTACCAAAATTTACATCATCCCAAATAGAACTCTATACATTTTAAGCATTAAATCCCTATTCCCTACCCCCAACCTGACCCCTCGTAACCTGTATTCAAGATTTGGTCTCTGTGAATTTGCTTATTTTAATTATTTCATATCAGTGATATCATATAATATTTGTCTTTTTGTGTCAGTCTTGTTTCACTGAACATGATGTTATCAGGGTTCATCCATGTTGTCACATGTATCAGAACTACATTCCTTTTTACAGGTTAATAATATTCCATTGTGTGTGTATATACTGCATTTTCTTTATCCAGACATCAGTTGATGGACAACTGGGTTGCTTTCATCCTTTGACAGTTGTGAATAACACAGCTATGAGGATCGGTGTGCAAATATCAGTATGCTTTCTTTTCTTTTGGGTATATACTTAGAAGTGGGATTGCTGGGTAATATAGTAATTCTATAATTAACTTTCGGTAGAATGCACAAACTGCCTTCCACAGCAGCTGCACCATTTTGCATTCCAATCAACAATGAATAATTGTTTCTTTTTCTCTACATCCTCTTCAAAACCTGTAATTTTCCAATTTTTAAAATAGTATCCATTCTAGATGGTGTGAAATGGTATCTCATTGTGGTTTTGATTTGTATTTGCCTAATGGCTAATGATGTTGAACATATTTTCATGTGCTTTTTAGCCATCCTTATATCTTCTTTGTAGAAATGTCAGTTCAAAGTGATTTTTTTTTTTTTCAAGTGTAATTTTTTTTTTATTTTTTTTTTATTTTTTATTTTTTTATTTTTTATTATGGGTAAAAATCAAAATTCTCACAATACATACAAACATTTGTACTATGATATATAAATATATATGCATATATGTGTATTTGCTTACAAAAATGTTATTTTTTATATATATATATACATATATTTTAAGAGGTGCTTAGATTACCTAAAATATTATACGGAACCCACTGGGATTCCCATGTTGCCCACCTCCCACACCTCCCACCACATCCAACACAAACAAAGTGATTTTTTTTTTCAGTTAAGCCAATAAAAAGAATTTATTGAGAAATGAGGGAAAAGAATGGAGCTCACTGAGAAACGGGATAGAAAGATGGAAATACACACCAAGATCTGGTGCGGGCTCCTTCAGGCAGAGAGAGCCTAAAATCAATTTTAATTGCATTGTCTTTCTGTTATTGAGTTGAATGATTTTTAATATATTCTGGATATTAAACCCTTATTTGATATATGGTTTCCAAATATTTCCTCCCATTCCAAGGTTGTTATTATTTTATTTTCATGATAAAGTCCTTTAATGCACAAGTGTTTTTAATTTTGATGCTGTCTCATTTATTAACTTCTTTGTTGCTGTTGTTTGTGCTTTAAGTGTAAAGTTTAAGAAATCATTGCCTAACACAAGATCCTGAAGACACTTCCCTATGTTTTTTCCTAGGAATTTAATAGTTCTGAATCTTATATTTAGGTCTTTGATCCATTTTGCTTTGATTTTTGTGTATGGTGTGAGGTAGGGGTCCACCTTCATTCTTTTGCACATAAACAGCCAGTTTTCCCAGCACCATTTGTTGAAGAAATTATTCTTACCCAATTGAGAGGCCTTCGCCCCCTAGTCAAAAATCAGTTGGCTGTAAATGTGAGAATTAATTTCTGAGCTCTCAAGTCAATTCCATTTGTCTATATGTCTGTTTTTGTGCCAGTACCTGTTATTTTGATTACTGTGGCTTTGCAATGTGTTTTAAGATGAGGGAGTATGAGTCTTCCATTTTGTTCTTCTTTTTCAAGATGGCTTTTGCTATTCAGGGTCCCTTGCACTTCATAAATTTGATGATTGGCATTTCTACTTCTGTAAGGAATGTTGTTGAAGTTTTGATTGAGATTGCACTGAATGAGTAAATAGCTTGTTGAACTGTCATCTTAATATTTAGTTTTCCAATCCATGAGCACAGGATGTTCTTCTGTTAATATAGGTCTTCTTTGATTTCTTTAGCAATGTTTTATAGTTTTCTGTGTATAAGTCCTTTGCATCCTTGGTTAATGTATTCCTTGATATTTGATTCTTTTAGATACTGTTGTAAACTAAATTTTTTTTCTTGATTTCTTCTTCTGATTGTCCATTACTAGTATATTGAAACACTGATTATTGGTTGTTGTTCTTGTACCATACCACTTTTTGAATTCATTTATTAGTTCTAGGAGTTTTATTGTGGATTTTTCAGGATTTTCTGTATGTAGGATCATGTCATCTGCAAATACAGAAAGTTTTACTTCTTTTCTAATTTGCACGTCTTTCATTTCCTTTTCTTGCCTAATTGTTCTGGTTAGAAGTTCCAGTACAATGTTGAACAGTGGTAACAGTTGGCATCTTGTCTTGTTCTTGATCTTAGAGGAAAATCTTTCCATCTTTTACCATTAAGTATGATGTTAGCTGTGGGTATTTCATAGATGCTCTTTATCATGTTGAGGGAGTTTCCTTCTATTCCTAGTTTTCTAAGTGATTTATCAAGAAATGGTGCTGGATTTTGTCAAATGTGTTTTCTGAATCAATTTAAATAAATTTCTTTCATTCTGTTCATGTAATTGATTTATCAATTATCACATTAATTGATTTTTTCTTGCATACCTGGGATAAAACCAACTTGATCATGGTGTATAATTCTTCTAATGTGCTGTTGGATTCAATTTGCTAGCATTTTATTGAAGATTTTTGCATCTCTGTTCATAACAAAAATTGGTCTGTAATTTTCTTTTCTTATAGTATCTTTATGTGGCTTTGCTATTAGGTTGATGTTGGCCTCACAGAATGTGTTAAGTAGTGTTCCCTCATGTACAATTTTTGAAAGATTTTGAGCAGGATTGGTATTAATTCTTCTTGGGATGTTTTATAGAATTCACTTATGAAGTCATCTAGTCCTTGGTCTGTTGAGGTCATCTATCTCTTCTAGAGGCAGTATAGGTTATTCATGTGTTTCTAGGAACTTGTCCATTTCATCTAGGTTGTCTGATTTGTTGACACACAGTTGTTCATAGTATCCTCTTATGATCCTTTTTATTTCTATGTGGTCACTAGTAATGTCCCCACTCTCATTTCTGATTGTATTTATTTGCATCTTTTCTCTTTTTTTCCTTTTTAGTCAGTCTAGCCAAGGGTTTGTCAATTTTATTGATCTTTTCAAAGAACCAACTTTTGGTTTTGTTAATGCTATTTTTTAAAATTCTCTAATTTATTTCTGCTCTAATTTTTGTTATTTCTTTTGGCTTGCTTTGAGTTTAGTTTGCTGTTCTACTAGTTCCTCCAGGTGTGCAGTTATGCCTTTGATTTGAGCTCCTTCTTCTTTTTAAATGTAAGCATTTAGGGTTCTAAATTTCCCTTTCAGCACTGCCTTTGCAGCATACCATAAATTTTGATATGTAGTGTTCTCATTTTCATTCATCTCAAGATATTTACTGATTTTCCTTGTATTTTCTTCTTTGACCCATTGGTTATTTAAGAGTGTATTATTTAACTTACATATATTTGTGGATTTTCCAGTTTCCTGCCTATTCCTTTATGGTCAGAGAAGATGATTTGTATAATTTCAATATTTTAAGTTTATTGACTTTTTATGTGACCTAACATGTGGTCTATCCTGGAGAATGATCCATGTGCACTTGTGAAGAATGTATAGCCTGCTGTTTTGGGGTGCATTGTTATGTATATAGCTGTTAGGTCTAGTTCATTTATCATATTATCCACATTCTTTGCTTATTGATCTTTTGTCTAGATATTCTATCTATTTATAAGAATGGTGTATTGAAGTCTCCCAACTACTGTTGTAGTGATGTCTTGTTCTACCTTAAGTTTTCCAGTGTTTGTCTTATGTATTTTGGACACCGTGGTAGGTGCATAAATATTTATGATTTTATTTCTTCTTGGTGGATTGACCCTTTTATTGATATATAGTGTCCTTCTTTGCCCTTTGTAACAACCTTCAAGTTACAGTCTAATTTGTCCAATATTAGTATAGCTAACTCAGCTCTTTTTTTTTTGGTTACCATTTGCATGGTATGTATTTTTCCATCATTTCACTTTCAATCTATTTGTGTCTTTGGGTCTAAGGTGAGTTTCTTGCAAAAATATATAGTGGACTTTTCTTTATCATCCATTCTACCAATCTGTATCTATTGATTGGGGGAGTTTAATCCATTAACATTCAGTGTTATTACAGTAAAGATGGTACTTACTTCAGCCATTTTGTCCTTTGATTTTTTATGTCATATCTTTTTTGTCTTTCTTTTTCTTTATTGCAAACTCCTTTTCTGTATAGTTGATTTCTATGATATTTCTAATTGATCCTGTTATCATTTCTGTATTTTAAATACGGTCTTTGTGGTTACCCTGGTGTTTGTATAACACAACCTATGTCTATAACCTACTAATTTGAAAAGATACTAACTAAGCTTCAATAGCATACATGCTCTCTGCTACCATAACTCTCTGTTGCCCCTTTTTTCCTTGTTTTTCCCCACATTGCCTGTTTATATTTTGTGTCTATTATCAGGAAATATGACTTTTCCTTGTTTAATTGTATTCTGTTTCATATAGGAACTAAAACATAGAGATTGTATTAAGGATACAGTACTTTTGGATTTTGTATATACTTTTTAATATATCTTCACTGAAGATCCTTATTTCTTCACATTACTCTAACCCACTTTCTTCTTTCCTTTCATTCCAACCATAGAACTCCCTTTAGTAATTCTTGTACGGCATGTCTTTTGTTGATGAACCCTCTCAGTTTCTGTTTATCTGTGTATATTTTTTAATCTCCCTTATTTTGAAGTTTTGCCAGCCAAATAATTTTTGGCTGGCAGTTTTTCTTTCAGTACCTTTAATATATCATACCACTGCCTCTTCACCTTGTCTTATTGAGGCTCTCTTGTATATGATGAAACACTTTTCTCTTGCTTCTTTCAGAATCCTGACTTTTTCTTTGGCATTTGACATCCTGATTAGTATGTGTTTCATTGTAGCTGTTAGGATTTGTTCTGTTTGAAGTACGTTGTGCTTCTTGTACAAGTATATTTATGCATTTCATAAGAGTTGGGAAATTTTTGGCCATTATTTTTTCAAATATTCTTTCTACAACTTTTCACATCTCATCTTTTTCTGGGACACCCATGATCTATTTGTTTGTATGCTTCATGTTGTCACTCAAATCTCTGAGACACTGCTTAATGTTTTATATTCTTCTCTTTGACTGTTCTTCTGACTATGACTTTAATTGTCCAGTCTTTTAGTTCACTGACTCTTTTTTTCTGCTTGTTCAAGTCTGCTGTTGTATTATTCTAGTTTGTTTGTTTATTTGTTTATTAGTAAACTTTATTTCAAATTCAGAAATTAAAATAACAGACAGAAGGCAACTTAACAAGTTAGAGAAGTATTACTCTAAAAAAATTCTGTCCAGGCACTTTTATCACATGTAATACTAAAAACAAACTCAGTTGTTCCTTCAGTGTTTAGAAAGATACACAAATGAACACAAGTTGATTAAATGACATGATCAAACTCTCCTTGTCAATGAAGAAAATGAAGAAGAAAAAAATGCATAATCATATCCATATCTTATAAAACTAAACCCCATATTTTTTTTTACCTTTAGCATTTATATAGTACTTTCTTTGCTTTTGCTACAAAAATATTACATTATTGTTAACTATAGTCTATAAGATTCATTAGTTATATTTTTCCCATGTAGCACTATGTTCTTAATACATTGTAGTAGAACATTCCTGTATTTATATTATTAACCACAGTCTTCATCTACCACAAAAATCACTGTTATACAGTACCTAGATTTCCCTTCAGCTGTCTTCCACCTAACATTCACCTCTCCTTACTATCTGTTTCAGACACAATCACATCCATAAATCCACAGTGTTTGTTACACTCATCTTATAATATGCTACTGTTAACTGCATCCATTACCACTTATTTACAATTGACCTTATTAAACATTCTACATACATCCAGCATCAGCTCCCCCTTCTCTTCAGTCTAGTTTATTTTTAATCTTCATTATTGTGACTTTCAACCCCATAATTTCTATTATATTTCTTTGTAAACTTTCAAATTCCTCTTTATGCTCACACATTGATCTCTTAATATCCTTTAGCTCTATATCCATATTTCCTTTCATCTCTGAATTGATTTAGGAATTTGTTTTAACTTCTTTGATTAGTTGTTCCTTCATCTGAGCCTCCTCTGAAATTTTAATTTGTTCCCTTGAATAAGCCATATTTTCTTGTTTCTGAGTATGCATTTTAATTTTTTGCTGATTTCTGGGCCTCTGATTATTTTTATGTGTTAACTCTGGAGGTCAGTTTCTCCTTCTTGCCTAGTATTTTTTGTTGATTGGCTTTGTTTTAAGTCTGTTCTTTGGTGCTTGGTCCAACTTATTCTGGACCTTTAGAGTAGCCCATGTTTGACCAGATTTTTTCAGCTCTTTTCTACATGATTCTTGCCCTGGATTTGTGGTACATTTTTAATATTGTCCTTTATGAGTGCAATTCTTTCACTTCCAGGTTAAAGCTTCCTCTCCTCTCTACTTCTCTGGAAATCTTTGTCTTTGCTGTTTGTTTTTGTGTAGAATTTTCTCTCCAGTTCCTATAATTGGTTTAAATTCTCGCTCTCACTCAGTTGTCCCCTTTTCATACACTTTTCAGTCCTGTCTTAGAGCAGTTCAATTTTCCTGCAACAGACTGGATTGAGTTTGTGCACCTCTTGTTAACCGTGCTGCTATGTTCTCCCTCTTTTTTTTTTCCCCTGGAGGGATTTTATTATGTGGCACTTCTCAGCCACTTGTATCTGCCTTGGGTCTCTGCAGACTTAGGTCTCTGTACCTCAAGATATTTCTTAGTTTTCCTTGTGATTTTTTTCTTTAACCCATTGTTATTTAAGAATGCATTTTAAAATTGCCACATATTTGTGAATTTTCCATTTCTCCCTCAGATGTTGATTTCTAGCTTCATTCCATTGTAGTGGGAGAAGATACATTATATGATTTCAATATTTTTTAATTTTTAGAGACTTGTCTTATGACCTAAGATATGCTCTATTACGGAGAATAATCCATTTGCATTCAAGAAGAATGTGTACTCTGTTGCTGTTGGGGAAAGTGTTCCATGTATGCCAGTTGGGTAAAAATCATAGACCCCTTACTAAGGCGACACTATACTGTGTATTATTTAATAAATACATCACACCGCACCAACACACTCCCACAAGAATAATGTTTTTTTATTTTATTTTATTTTATTTATTTTATTTTTTATTTTTATTTTTTTATATATATATATATTTATTATGGGTAAAAATCAAAATTCTCACAATACATACAAACATTTGCAAAATGATATATAAATATATATGCATATATGTGTATTTGCTTACAAAAATGTTATTTATATATATATATATATATACATATATTTTAAGAGGTGCTTAGATTACCCAAAATATTACATGGAACCCACTGGGATTCCCATGTTGCCCACCTCCCACACCTCCCACCACATCCCACACAAACATCTCCCACAGTGTGGCCCACTACCCTCAATGAACTTACACATCCTGGAGCCTTGCCACCAACCATAGA
>JAKSZT010053767.1:1063026-1086543 GCA_026826555.1 Tolypeutes matacus | reverse complement strand
TCTATCTATCTATCTATCTATCTATCTATCTATCTATCTATCTATCTAATCTTTCCTCCCCTCCCCATTGTTTTGCACTTGCTGTCTGCTCTCTGTGTCTATTAGCTGTGTGTTCTTCTGTGTCTGCTTATCTTCTCCCCAACGGCACCAGGAACCAATCCCAGGACCTTCCAGAGTGGAGAGAGGCTTCTAAATCTCTTGCGCCATCTCAGCAGCTTGGTCTGCTACATCTCTCATTGTCTCTCTTCTGTGTCTCTTTTTGTTGCATCATCATACAGCACCAGCTCTCCACACAGGTCAGCACTCCATGTGGGCCGGCACTCCTGCACAGGCCAGCTCTCTGCTTGGGCCAGCTGGCCACATGGGCCAACTTGCTTTTCACCAGGAGACCCTGGGGATTGAAACTTGGACCTCCATATAGTAGACAGGAGCCCAATTGCTTGAGCCATATCTACTTCCCGATACCATGCAGTGTTTATTTGTAGTCTGTTTTAAAGTCAGGTAGTGTGATTCCTCCAATTTCATTTTCTTTTTCAATACGTCTTTGGCTATTCATGGCCTCTTGCCTTTACAAATAAATTTCATAGTTAGTTTTTCCAATTCAGTAAAAAATGCTGTGTTGATTTTATATTGGGATTGCATTAAATCTGTTTGTGTAGGATAGATATCTTAGTGATGTTTAGTCCTCCTATCCACGAACAGGGGTTTTTCCTCCATTTATTTAAATCTTTGATTTCCATTAACAGTATTGTGTAGTTTTCTGTGTATAAGTCATTTACGTCTTTAGTTAAATTTATTCCTAGGTATTTGATTCTTTTAGTTGCTATAGTAATTGGTATTTTTTCTTGATTTCCTCCTCAGATTGCTCATTATTGGTGTACAGAAATGCTACTGATTTTTGTGCCTTGATCTTATAATCTGCGACTTTACTGAACTCATTTATAAGGTCTAGAAACTTTGTTGTAGATTTCTCAGGGCTTTCTATGTATAGAATCATGTCATCTGCAAATAGTGAACTTTTTACTTCTTTCCAATTTGTAAACCTCTTATATCTTTTCCTTGCCTCAGTGCTTGAACAAGTACTTCTAAGACAATGTTAAATAGGAGCGGTGATAGTGGGCATGCTTGTCTTGTTCCCAATCTTAGAGGGAAAGCTTTTAGGATTTCACCTTTGAATATAATGTTAGTTTGTGGGTTTTTAATATACTACCCTTTATCATGTTCAGAAAGTTTCCTTCTGTTCCTATCTTTTGCAGGGTTTTTATCAGGAAAGGGTATTGTCTTTTCTCAAATGCCTTTTCTGCATCTATAGAGACGATCATGTAATTTTTTTCTTTCAATCTGTTTATGTGGTGTATTACATTGATTGATTTTCTTATGTTGAGCCACCAACTTGGTCATGGTGTATAATTCGTTTGATGTGTTGTTGAATGTGATTAGCAAGTATTTTGCTGAGGATTTTAGCATCTAGGTTCATTAGAGAGATTGGTCTGTAATTTTCCTTTCTTGTGGCATCTTTGTTTGGCTTTGGTATTAGGGTAATGTTGGCATCATAGAATGAGTTAGGCAAAATGTTCCTTCTACTTCTGTTTTATGGAAGAGTTTAAGCAGGATTGGTGTTAGTTCTTTCTGAAATGTTGGTAGAATTCACCTGGCCTGGGCTCCACTTAGCTGGAAAGTTTTTGATGACTGAGTCTATCTCTTTACTTGTGATTGGTCTGTTGAGTTCATCAATTTCTTCTTTCTTCAATGTAGGTTGCTTGTGAGTTTCTAGGAATTTGTCCATTTCCTCTAAATTATCTTTCTTGTTGGCATATAATTTTTCAAAGTATCTCCTTATAATACTCTTTATTTCTGTGAGGTCAGTGGTGATATCTTCTTCCTAATTTCTTATTTTGTGTATTTGCATCTCTCTTTTTTCTTTGTTAGTCTTGCTAAGGGTTTGCCAATTTTATTGATCTTCTTGAAGAACCAGCTTTGGGTTTTGTTTATGTTTTCTAGTGCTTTCTTATTTTCTATTTCATTTAGTCCTGTTTTAATCTTTATTTCCTTCTTTCTATTTCCTTTGGGGTTAGTTTGTTGTTCTTTTTCTAATTCCTCCAGGTGTGCAGTTAAGTCTTCAATTTTAGCTCTTTCTGCTTTTTTGATATATGCATTTATGGTTATGAATTTCCTTCTCAGTACAGCTTTTGCTGCATCCCATAGGTTTTGATATGTTGTGTTGTAATTTTCATTCGTTTCAAGGTAGCTACTGATTTCTTTTGAGATTTCCTCCTTGACCCACTGTTTGTCTACGAGTATGTTGTTTAATTTCCATATCTTTGTGCCTAATCTGGTTCTCTGGCCCTTACTGATTTCCAGATTCATTTCATTGTGGTCAGAGAAATTACTTTGTATTTCACTCTTTCTGAATTCATTAAGCATTTTTCTGTGGCCTAGCATGTGGTCTATCTTGGAGAATGATCCATGTGCACTTGAGAAGAATGTATATCCCATTTTATTTGGGTGTAGTGTTTTGTATATATCTTTTAGGTCCAGATATTTTAATGTATTATTCAAAGTCTTTGTTTCTTTATTGATTCTCTGTCAAAATTTTCTGTCTAATGGTGGCAATGGTGTATTAAAGTCCCCCAGTACAATTGTAGAGGCATCTATTTCTCCACTTAGTATTTCCAGTGTTTGCCTCATGTATTTTGAGACACCTCAGTTAGGCGCATAAATGTTTATGATTGTTCTTTCTTCTTGAAAGATTACCCTTTTTACTAATATATAGTGTCTGTCTTTGTCTCTTACAATGGCTTTGCATTTAAAGTCTATTTTGTCCGATATTAGTATAGCTACTCCTGCACTTTTTTGTTTATTGTTTGCTTGTAAGATTGTTTTCCAGCCATTTACTTTCAGCCTTCTTGTGTCCCTGGGTCTAAGGTGGGTTTCTCGTAGACAGATTATAGATGGATCATATTTCATTATCATTTCTGCCAATCTGTGTGTTTTCACTGGTAAGTTTAATCCATTAACATTCAGTGTTATTACTCTCAAGGAATTACTTACATTAACTATATTTTCTTTGGGTTTATGTATGTCATATGTTGTTTTTATCTCTCTTTTTGTCTTTTTAGTTGTTCTTACACTCTCCTCCAACTCTTTCTCTCTCCTGTTTTTTCCTTTCAACCTCCAGACCTCCTTTTAGTATTTCTTGAAGGGTAGGTTTCTTATTGGCATACTCTCTTAATTTCTGTTGATCTGTGAATATTTTGTACTCTCCATCATTTTTGGATGGAAGCTTTGCTGGATAGAGAATTCTTGGCTGGAAGTTTTTTATTTTAGTACCTTTACTATGTCATACCACTGCCTCTTACCTCCATGGTTTCAGATGAGAAATCAGCACTTAATGTTATTGAGCTTCCCTTGTATGTGATGGTTCTCTTTTTTTTGCTGCTTTCAGTATTTTCTCTCTGTCCTGACAGTTTGACAAGTATACATCTTGGAGTACGTCTGTTGGGATTTCTACTGTTTGGGGTGCACTGTGCTTCCTGGACCTGTACATCCATCTCTTTCAGTAAGGATGGGAAGTTTTCAGTAATTTTTTTCCTCCTTCTGTCCCCTTTCCCTTCTCTTTTCCCTCTGGGATGCCTGTAATGCATGTTTGTGCATTTTGTGTTGTTATTCAAATCCCTAAGTCCCTGTTGGATTTTTTTCTATCTTTTTATCTTTCTGTTCCACTATCTGTTTGATTTCAGATGTACTATCTTCCACATCGTTAATTCTTTCCTCTTCCTGTTCAAATCTGCTGTTATGTCCTGCCAGTGTATTTTTTATTTCTTGGATTTTGCCATTCATCACCATCATATCCGTTATCTGTTTATGAATGTTTAGAATTTCTTCAGTATTTTCTCCCAATGTCTTCTTAATATCCTTGATCTCTTCCTTCACTTCATTAAGTTGGTTTAGGATATTTGTTTGGATGGCTTTGTTTAGTTGTTTGATCTTCTGCATCTTTTCTTGGTTTTTGGTTGGTTCATTGGACTGGGCCATGTCTCCCTGTTTCTTATTTTGCTTTGTAATTTTTTTGTTTCTGTCTGGTCATCTTTTAATCTTGATCGGTTTATTCAGTTGATTAGCTTCTCTCTCTACTCTAGGGTTTTATTTCGCTGCTGTTTTTGTGTGTATGTTAAGTTTTCTTTTTGACACTTTGCTCCTCTTATTCTATTTCCTTGCAGTTTTCTATGTTCCCTTGAAGGAAAAAGATTAGGGCCAGAGAAAGCAAAACAGATAAGAAAGGAAAAAGGTTAATAGTAATAATAATAGTACAAGTTAGAAGAGGAACCATATAAGACCTTGGAAAATGAATATTTAACTCATGTAAGCAGTGTAGAGTAATAGGAATAAAAAAGTGGAGTACCAACAATGAAATGGGAAACTGAATAGAGAAAAATATATGGAATGAATCAAAAGGCCAGAATGATGAAGAGAGAGGGAAAGAGAAAAGAAAAGACAAAAAGAAAAAAAGTTTAATACAAGAAAGAAAACAGGACAGACAAGATAGAAATAAAAAGCAGAAAAATTGAGGTCTAAACAAAGAAGTGGAATGTAAGAACAACAACAGAAAGTGGAAGATAGAAAGATGAAGGAAGGAAAAGAGATAGCGTTGGTAGACAAAATCTTTATACCCAGAAAAGGTAATATCAAGAAAGAAGAGGGAAGCGGCTGTGGCTCAATCAGTAGGGCTCCCGTTTACCATATGGGAAGCCCTGGGTTCGGTTCCCGGGGCCTCCTGGTGAAGGCAAGCCCGCCCGCACGGCGTGGTTAGCTGACCCAGCGAGCACAAGCAGCAAGGGGGCGATAAATGAATAAATAAATTAAAAAATCTTAAAAAAAAAAAAAGAAAGAAAGAAGAAATACAGCAAACAAGAAAGAAGCCAGCAGCACCTAATTAAGAAGAAAAAGAAAGAAAGAAAGAAAAAAAGCCGGGGGTGGGGCGGGGGTGGAGAAAGAGGAAAGAAAACCAAAACCAACACACACACACACAGAAAACACACAAGCAAGCAGTCAAACATAAACTAAGGAAAAACAGCCTTCCCTCTTGGGCCTCTGGAATCTTCTCAGGCTGCTGGTGTTGACCAATTACCCTGCAGCCTGCCCTCTGCAGGTTTTGAAGTGGGTTTTAGCAAATAAACTAAGTTAAATTTTTAAAACAATTAATTATTTTTTTTTAGGAAAAATAAGAGACCCAAGAGAAGCTAATACAAATATAATGTCTATGTTCTCCCTCTCCTAAAGTTTCAGCTGGATGTTTGATATCCTGGTGGATCACTGCTATAAGAGGAGCCAAGAATTGACCTCGTATATTCAAGGCAGAATTTCCTTCACTGAGCTAACCTTGCTCATTGGGTTTGTTAGCTTTTCAGAAAGCTATCCAGTCACTTTCCCTCTGGCAGGTTTGACTCTTTGCAGTTGGGTAGATTTCTGCTGATTAGAAGTCTGTCTGTCTGTGCCCCCTTTATATTCTTATTACTTTCTCTCCCAGGGTGGCAGGATGCAATGGCCTGTGTCAGCGAATAACCCCATTACCTCTCCTGGTCACATTGAGTTCCCTTCTGAAATTCAAGTGGGACACTGGCGACTGAACTCACTGCAGAAAAATGACTCTCAACCCTCTTCCAGACCACCTGCTCCTCCCAAGGGACCCTAAATAGGCTCTTGGAAGCTTATTAAGCACTTCCTACTGCCTGCCTCTCTTAGGGAATTGAAATTTTGATAGTTTTCAGCGTGGGACTAGTCAATTGCCTGACTCTGCCCTCTCCCAGGCCAAGTTTCTCTATCCCAGGATGTTTAGGTAAATCAGACTTTCTCAGCAGATTCGCCTCTCCCCTCTTGCTGGTGCCACCTTGAGCCAGCCGGTATGCACCCCAAAGCTCAAATGGGGTCCAGGCAACCAAACCCACAGAAAAGAAACCCCTCTCCACCCCTCACCAGAACCCTCCCATTTTCAGAGAATGCTCCCTCCCACTGGGTGGCTAGCAGGAGTCAGGGCTCACAGCAGCTTCCTGCCCCGAGGGTAGGGCTTAGCCATCTTCAGTTTCCAGCCACGGAGAGAAACTCATGGTTTTACCTTGAGCAACCTGTCTTCCTGTGCAGATCCCTCCAGATCGATGCCCCGAAGCCTCCCACTTTGTGGGTTCCCAAAACAGCTCACTTGGGCAGGATCTTACCCCGACTCAGTCACTCCTTGTGAGAGAGATGGTGAGCGCCCTTTTAAACCAATGCCATCTAGCTGCTTCTCCTTTATTGTATTTTTAATCTCATTTTTTGTGTCTTTCATTCCCATAAGTTCTGTTATTTTTTCTATCCAAGGTTTCAAATTTTTCTTTGTGCTCATCCAGTGTCTTCCTAATGTCTTTTTTTAAAAAAATTATTGAATTATATCATTCCTACATGAACATACATAAGCAATAAGTGTATAGTGAAAGTTGCAAACTTACAAAACAAACATGCACAACATCATACAGGGCTCCCATACATCACCCCACCACCAATATCTTGCATTGTTGTGAAACATTTGTTAGAAATTATGAAAGAAAATCATTAAAATATTACTACAGTACTAACTATAGTCCATACCTTACGTTTGCTGTATTTCTCCCCCAGCTCACCCCATTATTTATTTATTCATCTACCTATTTATTTATTTATTTACTATTATCCATTTTTAACCTTCCCCCCTCCCCCCGTTTTTGCTGTTTTTGTGTCCATTCGCTGGGCAATTCTCTGTGTCTGTTTCCTGCCCTCTCTTCTCATCCTTCTCCTCCTGTCTTCACCAGGATTTGATCCTTGGAAACTCCAATGTGGGAGAGAGGCATCCTACTGCCTGCGCCACCTCAGTTACTGGTTTTTTGGTGTGTCTCGACTTGGCTCTCCCTTGGGTCACTCTCCTGTTACGTCATCATCTTGCTCTGTGGCTCATGCGTGGGCCAAGCAGCACACCCGTGTGTGGGGCCTAGCAGCCCACTCACCTTCTATATTTTTCTTTTTTTTAATTTTTACCGGGAGGTCCCAGGAATCAAACCCATGTCCCTCCATATGGGAGACAGACACTCAACCACTTGAGCCACATCTGCCCCCCTGCTATATCTCCCAAAGGTGACCTAGAGTCCTAGAGTTACAATCATTTCCCATACAGGATGGTCATATAATAAATCAGGCTTGGTTAATCACCAGCATTCTAAAAACCAGACCTAGGGAGAAAAAATAGGTTTGTGGACACATGCATGGTTTCTAATATAATGAATGTTTAACCTACCCTGATTATCACAAAATCAGGACAGTGAGAATATTCACATTCTTAATGTCTTTTATTTCTTTAGCCATGTTGTCCTTTGACCAATGATGGGTAAACATCATTGATTAGTTGTTTCAGGTACTGTGAATTGTCTGGAACTTTGACTTGTTCCTTTGCCTGAGTCATAACTTCCTTTGACTTAGTATGGCTTGCCTTTTTTTTTTTTTTTTTCTGATTTCTAGGCATCTGATTATGGTGCTAAGTTTACTCTGATGTTCAGTTTCTTTCTTTTGCCTAGGGATTGACTGTAAAGTAGCTGGGTGCTACCATTGTTCTTTGGTTCCTGGTTCAACTTGTTCTAGATATTTAGGACTGCCCCTTTTAATGCTCAAACCAGGGCTAAAGACCCAGTAATGGGTACAGGCCAGTTTCTAAGGGCCTTGGAGAGCTGGGCAGTAAAGTCACCAGAGTGCCTCTTTATTTCTTCCTATTTTTCCCTTCTTTGTGTGCACTTTCCTGGTTTGCCAGCAGATGGCACCCTTCAAAAGACCTCTCAGCTCAGATCCCAGATGCTAGGGAGTAAAGCATTCATTGTAACCTTGCCTGGACAGGCAGTGCAGAAGCAATTTCCTCAGGGTGGACCAAGCGTGGCAAACAAACTTTCTCAGAAGTTGCTCTCCTTCCTTTTCAGCCATACTCTCCCTCCCTCTGCTTCCTTAGCAACCAACTCAGGGTAGTAGTGAGGGCATTTGAGACGGCAAATTATCTTTAGCATCTTGTCAGCTCTCAGAGTAAAATATGTCACAACCTCACCCAGCCTGGAAGTGTGTACCTCTCAGTGCAGCTGACCAAGTTTGCTGGACAAAATCTGAATTTGCCATAGGCTGTGTTCCTCCCTCTCCCCTTTTATGGGGAAGAGGGTCCTGCGGCCCTCTCAGTCTGTAGCCGCAACCCAGGGGCTGGAGGACCCAATGCTATTTGCTCCAAAGGTAGGGGGATGGACACCAGCAGCTGCTGCTGCAGATTTACTCACTAGGTTTTTCCATACAGCAGACACTCCTTTCCTTTGCCCTTCTCTTTTCTGGGTGGTGTCTAGCCTTCCTCTGGTGTCCTAAGCCCTAGAACAGTTTTCCAGATAGTTTCTGCTTGTCCTCTAGCTATTTTTCTGGGAGAGAAGTGAGCACTTTGCCTCTCTAATCCTCCATCTTCCCAGAAGTCACAAATCAATTACTCTTAATAACCCTCAAAAATATAGGAAGCAGATCTTTTATAAAATTTATTTTTCCAGATAAAAGTAGCAAAACATAAGAAATCAACATGCCTTATTTACAATCAAATGATTCTTTTTTAAAAAACTATTTCTATGTTCATAAGAAATGCCAATTATGTGTGCTTAAAAATTCCCAATAAAAATCAAAAAGCTTGAATCATTAGTACTTATTTTATTATTTAGAGACCCACTATATATGAAGTACCATAATCAATGCTATGTACGAATACAGAAAAATCCAAGGAAATTGGTGTCTAATTTTTAGGAGTTTAATAATAATAACATTTATTGATCACTTATTGTGTGCCAGCTACTGGGCTAAATCTATGCATTACATAATTTAATCCTCATTACAGGCCTATAAGCTAGGTGCTATTGGTTTCCAAATTTTACAGATGAGGAAACTAAGGTTTCAAAGGATAAATAAATTGCTCATAGTCAAATTAATAGGAAATGATGGAAGTAGGATTTGAACTTAATTTTTGACATTACAACTTGTATTTTTCTTGACCATTTATTTTTACTCTTTTATCTTCAAATGTATATTCTAGTTGAGGGTTCAGAACATACCCATGAAATAATACTTGCAAAACAAAATATACATGACCATTAGCATCTTAACATAAATTACTAAAACAAACAGCAGAGTGGGTCCAAATAAAGAAGAAATTAACCTGGAAAGCATTTTTTGCAGAAAGTGAATTGTAATCTATATTAACAACTGTGGAAAAAATATATTTTTTTTGTGATGATAAGAAATAGACTGTAACTAGTTATGTTGAAAAGATAAACCATTATTTCCTTAATTTATAACCTAGGCTCCTGGTTGGGTAATAATGATAAAAATAATAACAATAACAACAACAATACCACCTTATGTCTGCATAACATGCAAGAGTTTATAAAAACATAACTTGATTTCATTTGCAGGTTAATGGTCCTTAATGTAATATAAACATAAAGAACTGAGAGGAAGTTTCATGGTAAAGTCTTGGAAAAGGGCAACCTTTTTAAAACCTCAATATTCACTCTACGCTGAAGTAATGGAAACCTTCTGCACTCTTACCATGAATTTCTTTTAAATTGTTTTTGAACAATTTAAATTGCTGTCATATCCCACCCCCCTTTTCCCACCCATTCCCACCACACACAGGGTTGCTCTCTGTGAAAACAAAGAAAGAAAACAATCATCTTATAGGTGTGGTTTTCATAATCATGGGCAGAACTGTTCAAAATATTTACCAACTAAATTCATTCTATGGAATGCATCTTGACTCTCTTGCTTCAAAAATTAATATATTTCTTTAAATGTGGACATGTATGGCAAAATAGACCCTGTCACAGTATTAGAATTTAGATATATAACAATAAATATTGAAGATGAGTAACAGAAATACAGAAAATATGTGTTTAGTAGATAATTGATCCTCCCCTAAATTAGAGTAGCCCTAACTTTCAGTCATATATATGTCAAGCATTTATTTTTCCTCTAAAAATAATAAAAATGAGAGTGCCAAACCTCCTGAACAAAAACCTTAAAATATTATCTTTCTATTTGGAGAGATTTAGGACCTGAGAACAAGATTTCTATATGTTTTAGAGTGTGACCTAGTTGTTAATTGTCAAAAAACAAAAACAAACAAAAACAAAACCTTTATGGTAAGACTTTACAAACTTAAGGTAGGTTTGGGGGTGGACATTAAGGCATGAAATTAGGTAATCTGAATTCATTCATTCATTTATTCATTCAACAAATATTTAATGAGTATTTTCGAATTTTAGGCCTTTTTGCTAAGTCCTGAGGATATAATGGTGAATAAAGCCAAATCTTGCCCCTGCCCTCTTGGAGCTAAGTGTATAAGGGAAGAAACATTAATTAATCAACAAACAAATGTAAGAGTAACCGTGAGAAGTGCTCTGAAGGGGAGGCTCTAGGAGAGCCTATAAGGAGGGGATCTGACGGGGTTGTAGAGGGGGTAGTGATGGAGGGAGTGGAAAACTCCCTTGAGGAAGATGCCTAACTGAGATATGCAAGTTGAGTAGTGTGAACAGGTAAGGAGGTATATTCCTGGTAGCAGAAACAGGTGTTCGGAGGCCCATGGTGGAAAGTACAATGAATAAGAGCCCCATGTAGCTGGGATGAACAGGTAGAGTTGTAGCTGAGAGGTCCGTAGGAAGAAGACTAACAGGCCCTCACAGGCCATGGTAAGAATTTATCTTTATCCTAAGCACAATGGCAAGCCACTAAAAGGTGTGAGGCAGGGAGGGACTTAATCAGACTTTTAGTTGAATTTTGAAAGATTCCTCTGGCTGCTCCGTGGAGAATTGGTTGGAGCAGGAGTGTGTGGTCAGGTAGGTTAAAGCAATATAGTCCCAGAAGTAAAGCAGTGGGGAAGTCCTGGCAAGAGATGGAAATCACTTGCACTAGGTTGGTGGTGGGTATGGAAAGTGAAGAGATTCCAAAGATCTGTATGAAGTAAATTTGACTAGGTGATAGAATGGATATGGACTCCATATATTTTCTCTTGAATGTCTGATACTGGGAGACAAATGGTTGAAGGGGTAAGAATCTGTGTTCTGGGGCTAGACTGAGTTTGAATCTCCCCCTTATGGCTTGCTGACTTTGTGGTCTGGGGTAAGTTAAATACTTCTCTTCGTTGTTAAAAATCTCTGTACTATAGAGTTTTCCTTTGAAAAGGGGGTTAATAAGAATATCTACTTCATCGTATTGTTGTGAGGATTAAATGAAATATTATGTGTACTAGAAGAACATTTGGCACAAAGTCTCCCCCCAGTGTAATTTGCTGTTGCTGTTACTATAATTTATTCCTGGAACACAGAAACTTGGCAACAATAATGTTTGGTAGCTCTTGCTGAACAGTATGGAAGTTCATGATTTGAAAAGTGGTAATAATAGAAAGCTATACAGCCATACTAAATCTGGTAAAAAAACATTCTTCTAGGATAACATCCTGGAACAATGAAATAAAATCTTGATTTTATTTTTCAAATTTTTATTTGTTGTATTAATTGATGAGGAGTTTGGGGTAATTATGGATATAACCTACTTATAGGACAGTATTTCGTATAAAGCTCAAGTATCTATTGGAACCACATCATGGCTTTTTAAAAGATACACGTTGAATCCTTTCAGATAGCAAATTTTAGTTGCTATGAAGACTGATACTGTAAGACTACGCCTTCAAGAGAGGCAAAACTTGGCACAGAATGCAGACTGACTTAAACAGGGAAGGCTATTCTTGGGTGACCTTGCTTTTGCCTGCTTTTGTTCTAAAAGAAATTTGCTCTGTCTCAAATAAAAAAGAAAAGGCATGGTGACAGAGGCATATGGCAACTTTTTTTTTTTGCCTATTAAGTACCTTTATTTGAAACTCAAATGGAATTCAGGAGAAATATTAACATAAAAACGCTTCTCTTCATTGTTAAAAATTCAGTGACAATGATTTTAGTAAACAAAGCTAATATTAAACTTGACTATTGATATACTTTTGTGATATGAACGATATATGTATAAATATATATGTATAATTTAGGGTACAATTTTGTAAAGGATGCTCAAATAGAGGCAATCTTTATGGTTAAATTCTCTCTCTCTCTTTTTTAGCAGATCTTTACTCTCTTCCTTATTCTCCCTTTAGATGTGTGATCAGGACTTTTATGTAAACAGACAATGTGAAATGGTTGAATGAAAATGGAAGGAGAAATGTGCTCTTTATTGAAATTATTTGACCATCACTTTATGGTAATTATAGCACATTCATTAAACTTTTTCTAAATGAATCATGCCAAGCTTCCCAAAAACACTAATCAAAGAAGTCACCTAAATAATGACTAGGTTATAATATATTGCAGTTAAAATGAAAATAGAGAAGAATTAAAAGTGAAGAATGCTAAATAATGCTTAATTGTCACTATCTAGGTGAAACATAAATACTTTAGGGTCAGCTCTAAGAATGATATTGGAAAAATGACAGGGTTTAGGAATCAAAACTTAAAATTACTGGACTTCTTTGTTTTCTTGATTTTATTTTTGGTCATGATTGTACAATTCTTTTTGATGGATTTCACAATTTCTGATTCTGATTTGTGGAATAGTTAAAAAGGTATAAATGATGATTAAAACGTTTATGTACTTTTCAGACCCTCTCATAAGTTTTATTCAGCAAGCAAAGTAAATGATTACCATATAAAGTCACCTGTATGGTGTCTGTCATTTCAAAATTTTATCTAAGAGAAACTTTCTTTGGGATATATATTCCTGTAGTTGAGTGGAGCTTATTGTTTATTGAATAATTGTAGATGGGGGATATCTATGATAAACAGCCAGTGAACGTGGGGCATGAATATTTAGATTTATTGGATAAAAATTGATAGGAATCAAATATTCTTTGAAAATAATGAGCAATGCAAACTGGCATGTGTTTTAAAGAATGAACTAATTTGCCCAAAGCACTGATATATGTTAAGATTTTATGGGATTATTTACTCAGGAAAGGCTTTGGTTGATAGAGATTATGACAGGCCTTGTCAGCACCTCTGGTGCAAGGCTTTGCAGACTTGCAGTGGTATCATTTCTAACACATATCACTAAGGTTTCAAGACTCTAAATTAAGGTAGTATACTGTGCATCACTACATTGCCTCAACCTACTTGTAGTGGAGGCACACTTTAAAACACATTACAAAGGCTTCCTCATTCAGTCTTTCAGTCTCATCTTTTTTTTCTTTTTAATTATATGTCCATAATTGAAAATGACCTATAGAAAATCACATGGCAATCCTCAGAGAGGTTCAGAGAAATGTTTAGCTCTGACTTTTAAGCTAAAGTGCACACACTTTCCTTTTATTTATTTTTTGAGTTTTTTTGTTTGCTTTTATTTAAAATTAGAGAAGTTATCGAAAATCATGCACAAAATGATTTCCCATTATTAACACCTTGCAGTACTGTGGTACACTTGTTACAATTCATGAAAGAACATTTTTACAATTGTTTATTAAATATAGTTCATCATTTACGATAGCTTCACTGTTTGTGTTGTGTAGTCCTTTGTTGTTGCTTTAAAATTTTTATGCTAGTGACATATATACAATCTAAAATTTCCCCTTTTAACCACATTCACATATATAATACACTTTTCCTTTTAATAACAAATAGTCATTTTAAGTTGATGTTTTCTAGCCTAAATGATAAATTTGGTTTGGAAAGACTTTCTATACATTATTGTTACAAATTTTTGTTTCTCGAGCAAATATGAAATGTAAGTGCCATGGGAAGGGAGTTTTTAAAATGGCTGCCACTACAACTCTTTCACTAACCCAGCCTTTCAGATGGCACTATTTCTGGGAAATGAAGCTAATTTCTCTTTCTTTCTCACTGATGAAAAGGTTACTCATCCCCTCCTCCACTCCTAGTGTGTTCTTGTCTCCATATGAGGTAATCTATAATAATAATCCACGTGACTCCTTTGAAATTATTTTTCTTTAATAAATGCTATCAACATTTTTTTTTCTCACTTAACTCCACATATTGATTTTTGGTTCAGAAACTACCACCTTTCTGAAAGCTTTTTTTTTTTTTCCTAATTCTTGCTTAATCTTAGGATTTTTCATGACTCTAATAAGAGAAAGAACTTTATTCAAGCCTTCACCTGTATACATGATTACTTAACATGCTATTTGTATAATCTCTTTTCAATTTATAAAGTGTGTCTTTACACTTAATCTCATTTAATTTTTTTAAGGTGGTAGGTATAATTGTCCTCATTTTAGAGTTGAAGAAATCAGAGCCTAAGGAAATTAAGTAATTTGCCCATAGTTAAATTTTTTGAAAATGACTAAGTCAGGATGCAAATTAGATAGTATTATTATTTTAAAAATATATAATTAACAAATTTAAAAATATTTAAAAATGCCTATTATATGTGAGAAAATGTCCTTGGCATTGAGAATAGGGCAGTGAATAAAAGATAAAGCCCCTACTTTTATAGAGCTCACATTCCACAACTGAGTATTTTGACTTAATTTTTTCACTATAAATAGAAAACCACAATAACATCACTTACATAATCAAGTTATTATGAGTTACTTAATTTATCTTAATCTTGGAGTTTCATTTTTGAAAAAGGATTGTCCACATATTAAAATGACCACTAAACAATATGCCCCTCAAATTTTCGTTACTTGAAACAAGAATGGCTCTTGTTCTTTTTTTCATTTGATGGATAGGATGCATTTTTAGAACAGTTAGTTAAGCTGATGGGTGCTGCTTACAACCATTAAATGGAGCAAGGCTAAATGATCTGTACACAGAATGACCTCATGGCTTTGGTTAAGTGTTAAACTTCATGAGCAGGCCAACTAATAAAGCATGTCAAGACACCATTACCTAGGCGTTAGAATATAATTGTTCTGTTAACATATTAAGAAAGCATATCTCTCTCTAATAACCAACATGGAGCAGGAGTCTAATAATACCTATGTCATTTTAACGCATACCACAAAATACCAAGTCATGTATTTCGTGGGTTGATTGTTCAATGTCCTCTCGTAACTGAGCTGGAGAACAACTTGGTAGCCCCAACTATGCTGCAAAAGTACTGTTGCCTTGAGATTCTTTTTCTAAGAATTCTTATTTAATTTTTTTCCCTAAGAATTCTTAAGAGGAAGAGTTTCTCAATAATATTCTACTATGACACCAAGTTTAGGGTCCTTGTTCATATGGAAAATAGCTAAGAAGGAAATTGTCAACAAGTCAAACTCTGACATAACATACAGAATGGAAACAACATGATTACTCAATTTTTTAGTGTATTTCCAAGATTTTAAGATTCCTTGAAAATAGTACTCTAATTTTTGGGCAGTGAGTCTAAGGAGTCTAGGAAATAATAAGGAAGACCCGAGTTTGATGACAGGTGACTGTTGTCCAATTTTGAACCAAGATAATGATAGAAACTCCATACAGAAAATACAAGGCTATTTCACCAGAACTTTAATTGACTTGGATTCATGGAATATTTTGAAGTAATCTTTTCAATTAATACAGCATTTTGTCATTGGCATTGTGACACAGAAGCTTCTTTAAAACAACAAGCAAATAGGCGAAACAAAACAACCTCTTAGACTTTCTACATGTAAAAGGTAGTTAAAGGATGCTTTTCTTTTAGGTCAAATTTGTTTAGGGGAAAAGGCTGCAGTTCTACACAGTTCCAGCAGGGGTCAATATGTTTTCATCATTACATACAGAATGCTCAGTGAGCAGGCAGCAAAAGTGTTGATCCTAATTGGAGCAGACACAAGGATCTTCTATAATCCTCTGACATCCTTTTCAAATAATATTTCTTAGGTGGGTGGTGGGCTGGTGGCTGCAATGCCAGTGCAGGCTTCCCTACAATGAAGCCTAACCATTGTCAATTATTTTTGATGTATGCTAGCTTAACTTAAGTCTCCTTCTTACTGGCTTTTCCAACCCACAGAAGGGCATTCCTGCCCCTAATTATTGAGATACGGTACCCAGGGTGGTCAGGACAAGTGTGTTATTTTGGCTTAATGTGCCATTCCCTTCTTTTTCAGCCTCCCTGTGCTCTTCCTACTCAGCACACACAAAAAACAGGCATAAACCTTTAGTCAAATGTCTTCGGAGTATTGCCAGTCATTCGGCTTTAACTCTTTAAAAGCCAATGCTTGAAGGAAACTAGAAAAAAAATGAGTATATATGATTATAGTTGCATATATATTGCTTCCAATACCAAATCCTCCCTCCCTCCCCGCCGCCCCCCCCCAAGTAATTTTTTCAGGGGCCAGTCCATGGTATTCTAGGAGCAAATTGTCATCCTTCATGTGCATTTTAAAGAATGGTGGCTGCCTGAGTCTCAAACTGTCACACTGAAGCATGGGTGCTCTGAGTCAAAGGAAAAACCTGTGTGTCCTGCCCCACATTTGTAGGCTTATTTTTTACTCTCCTTGGCCCCGACTGCAGCTCTTTCTGTTGAGTAGGGGAGTGAATGTCTCCATGTAGAGACATTTTCAGAAATCTGATTCTGGAGAGCTGAGAGTGTTCCAGCAGGAATGTATTACTGGGCCACTCAGAAGGTGGTTAACTGCTTGAGTGCTGCTGCCTGTACTGGAGAGAGAAGGAAAGAACAGCATATCAGATGTGGCTTTTGCTCCATAAAGCTTAGAGAGTGGCATGTTAAGGTGATGTCTTCATATATCTATGTAGATAGGAGAGATGTCTTTTGAAAAGGTTGTAAAGGTGAGGGCAGAGTTAGTGAGGCAAAATCAGCAGTTCCTGATTTAGGATCAGTTCATAGGGGCTGGGATCATTTTCCACTTATTCCACAGAGCTTGAGAAGTTCCTAAAATTGAATCCTTTATCACAGACCAGAGCTTCAGTGCCAGATAGCAGGGGATATATTTATTCATACTTTTGGTACATTTTAAATATCCTTTCTCGGAAATGTAGAGATTTCTTTTTAATTTTAAAGATTAGCAGAACCCCTTAATGCATCAATAATAATAATAAATCCAGTCTTCACTATTCTTGACATATCTTGCTTTAATGTTCAAAATGCCATATCTAAGCAAAGCAGATGATAAAGTTCTTTGATGAGACTACTCTTTATCTCCTTCACTTTAATTCTTTACTTATGTAAAAGACAAAACTTAATTACCTCTCTCAAATTCTGGGAAAGGTATGAGGCATAAATGCTCTCAGTTGATGAAGGGGACAGCAGTGATTTCAGCTTGGGCCTGATAGCCACCTGACAGGTGACACTCGATGTTGCTGACGGGTATTCTAGAGAAGCTGGGAGGAATTTTGAGCTCATCTTCGGCTTTTGCAGCAGACAGATTAATTTTTTTTTAAGGAATATGGTTAACATGAATGAAAAAATAGTTTTGATGCATTATATTGCATCTCTTAAAAGAGGCATATATTTATTTATTAGTTCAAGGGATATTTATTGAGGACCTACTATGTACCAGGCACTGCTATAAGTACCAGGGATATATTGATGAATAAGATAAGCATTCTCATGCAACTGTTTGTTAAAATATACATGTTTGAAAGTATATAAATGTATGTTCTAAAAAAAAAAACCTCAATGTATTTTTATTTCCTCACTTCACACATTTGCTTCTTCATATTTAAATGCAGGCAGAAACACTTCTTGTATTCTTTGAAGGTGAAAAAAAATATATAACTGTAGGGTGAACTACAGAATTTCTGTGACTGCTAAATTGCTTCAAAACCTAAATTGAGAACAGAGTGGATGCAAAATGGTTTACAAATAATTAGCAGATTAAGATGCATTTTAGTTAGTGCATCCATTCATAAAACTGAGTAAAATGCTTTTTGAGCAGTTGACTGCAGAGTTCAAAGTTGCCCATCACCTCTGCAGGAGGTCCTAATAACTAAACATGACTATTTCTTGTTCTCACAGCATGGCTTCAGGAAAACCAAATGGTCTCTGCCCTCAGAGTCCTAATCTCATGAATTTGGATAAATGAGAGGAGATGTTTTCCAAATTATGTTTTAAGATTTGTAAATATTTTAACTCTATCCCTAGAATTGATCATAAGCACTGATGTGACTTTGAAATAGAATAAGGTATTTGTTTCATTTATTTATTAAAATACAGCTCTGGGCACAAAGATTGATATCCTATATCTAGTAATTTGTAAACCTTAATTTGAAAATTTAGTTGATATCCAGGATTTGGAGGTGTGTTGCTTGCTATTAGTGTGTTACATTTTTTAAGGTATTTGGGAAGCAGGGCTTTGGGCACTGTGGCAGTTTGAGATTATTTATGAATCCCCAAAACCAAGATTATGTTTGTAAACTAATCTATTCATCTGGGTGTGATATCTTTTGATTGTATTAGATTCAGCTGAGATGTCTTTGATTAAATTATGTTAAGGTTAGGGCTTTTGATTGAACCACCATGTCAGTAGGGTGTGACTTTGGTTGAGTTCCCCCACCTTGGTGGGCTGATATAAACGGACACTCACTCAAGAAGACACAGAAAAAGACACGGGAAGAAAGAGAGCTCCATAGACATGGAAGAGGAGAGAACTTTAATCCTGTGGCCCCAGGAAGAGAGATGAACCATTTCCTTGATAGTTTGTAGCTGAGCAGCTGATAAAGCCTGGAAAGAAACTAGCCCTATGCCAGAATGATACAGAGGAAGCCATGAGAGATGAGCCCTATGCCAGTCTATGGCTGAGATAGGAGGAAGTTGGGCCCATGGAGCTTTAAGAGGAAGAAGGAAGGAGAGACCAGGCAGAGATCACCCTCCATCTTGCTTCAACATGTGGCAACAGACTTTGGTGAGGAAACAGCCTTAAGGTGGACTCTTTAGGGCCTTGTAACTGTAAACTTTTACCACAAATAAATACACTTTATAAAAGCCAACATATTTCTGATACTTTGCATCAGTACCCCTTTGGCTGACTAATACAGGCACCTACAATAAATCTGTGTAATGGGCATGCGGCCATTTTACAGCTCAAATTTTGAAACTTTTCTATCCACTTGCTTGGAGAAGAAAATTCCAGAACCAAAGATAACAGCTAGTCCTTTCCCTTCCCCATTGTTTTGGTTCTGACATTCATCCACCTTTGTTCTTCTCAAACAAATATGTGGTGTTGGATGTTTTCTTCCTTGCATTTACCTTGCTTTACTTAGTAACCACAAACTTCCATGTCTCCTTGAATTTCAGACTTCCTGACTATAAGAAATCTCTAAAAATACCTAAAAGAAATGCTGAAATTTTCTTTTGGAAGGTGTCAGGGAATCCAGAAACTCCCTTGCTTTTAAGCATTCCAACCTCTTTTAAGAAAAGAGGCTATTGTTTTTGTAAAGCAGATATTCTAACTCCATATTTATTTACAACTCCTTGTTAGATGATATACCCTTCATGATAAGTGAGGAGCACACCAATAAAGCCAACATTTCTGTTTCACTTGAGAGTTCTTTTGCTCTCTAAAAGGTTACCTTAGTGTTTGGGGTGTTTTAGTTATCTAGGCTGCTTAATGGGAATTTATTAACTTACAGTTTTGAGGCTAAAATAAAGTAAAAATTCAGGGCATCATCAAGGTAATGCTTTCTCTCCTCAAAGACTGTGGCATTCTGGGGCTGGCTGCTGGCAGTCCTTGGTTGCTCTTTCACATGGCCAGGCAAGTTGTGGCATACCCTGGTCTCTCCCTTCTCTTCTGGGTTTTGTTGATTTCAGCTTCTTGCTTCCTGTGGCTGAAATACTCCAGCAATAGAATTATAATGCACACTAACTGGGGCTAGGCCACATACACCTTAACTGAAGTAACCTTATGAAAATGTCCTACTTACAATGGGTTCATATCCAAAGGGATGGATTAAATTTTAAAATGTGTTGTTCTGGGGTACATACAGCTTCAAACTACCACATTGGTTGTTAGAGCCATTAGGTTAATGGGCTCTAATAGGGAATGGCACCCAGATATTATGCTCATTCCACACTTGGTAGAAAAGAAAAAAAATCACTGTGATGAAAGCATTATAACGTGTGTGCAGGTTTATGTATCTGTGTGTGTATGGATGTAAATTATATATATAAAAATGTAGATAAATATATCTACATACAGACTTGTCAGCTGAAAAGTCTTAGATGCAGACACACTAGAAGCAATAAGCAAACATAGCACTCAGATCTTGATATCTAAATACTAGTGCTTTTTGAAAGAAATGGTTACATCCACAAAATAGTCAGGGCAATATGAGATGATCCTAGAAGAGCCAGAAGGTAAGGGAATACTCAAAGAATGATGTGGGTATGAGAAAAAGGCATAGAATCAGTTTCAGCTCTGAAATGTAAAGAGTTTGGATGTTGTCACTCCTGTCCTTACAACAAGAAAAAGGTGGACAAACTGAAAAGAGATGTGTTTTCTTGGACCCATCAGAGATTGGGGGTCACAGGGCAAACCACCACCCTGAAACCTGGAGAGACTGGTGTATCCAGAGAGATGTAGCAAATGAGATCTTCTTACCTGGATTAGCAGCTGCTGGAATCATAAACAGGAACACTGAAATAGTAATTTTGACAAACTACTGGAAGCTGAGTGTGCACTAGTGTGAGAGTGAGAAACTCCTGGGGGTCTGTATTAGTTAGTCAAAGGGGTGCTGATACAAAGTACCAGAACTCTATTGGCTTTTATAAAAGATATTTATTTAGGGTAAAAGCTTACAGTTACAAGGCCCTAAAGAGTCCAACTCAAGGTACCATAAGAGGTACTTTCTCACCCAAGTAAGTTGCTATGTGTTGAAGCAAGATGGTAGGCAATCTCTGCAAAGGTTCAGCCTTCCTCTCTCTCAGCTACAGGCTGTCATAGGGCTTGTGTCTTTCCAGGCTCAGCTGCAAACTATCAGGTGAATGGCTCATCTCCCTTCCTGGGGCTGCAGGATCAAAGTTTTCTCCTCTGCCATGTCTATGGAGCTCTCTCTCTCTTCCTGTGTATCTTTTTCTGTGAGTGTCCGTTTATATCCTACCAGGGGAGTGGGGACTCAACCTTGAGTTAGACCCTACTGAGTGGTCAAATCAAAGCCCTAATCTTAACATAATTTAACCAAAGACATCTCAGCTGAGTCTAATACAATCAAAGGGGATCACACCCAGAGGAACAGACCAGTTTACAAACATATTCTTTCTTTTTTTGGAATTCATAAATAATATCAAACTGCTACAGGGACACATATTTTCCTTTAAAGAACTGCACCAAGTACTCATGGGAAGCATAAGGGACTGATTAACACATGGCTCCAGCAGGGCCATGGGAAAAGTGAGCATTATGAAAATTTCCCAGAGTCTTCTCCATAACAATGTCCATGAGAAAGGCTTTGCCAGAGTGCAATTTTGAAACTTTATCCCAGCTAGAGTAAAAGAATCTCTCCCTTTTGTTATCCCTTCCAACCTCCTGTCTCCCCAAAGGGGAAAGGGAGTGAACATAGTCAACAGGGCTGGGGATTCAAGGGAATAGGTTGGTAATACTGCAACCAGAAAAGGGAGTAGGGGTAGGGAGAATAAGGCTAACCCACTGGAGAAACACTGATGAAAGTTATAGCCCTGATATGCAGTCCTTTAAAAGATTGAAATTTAACTGAAGCATTATAAAATGTTTCCTTTCATCCATAACCTACCACCACATCAAAAGGTATCCAGTATTATAATAGCGGATTACAACTAAAAGAACTACAAGGCATAGACTCTCTCTGAGGAGGAGTACATAGGGAAGCCCAAAGTCAAGAGGAGAGTAAAACACAGAAATCTAAAAGAATTTGAAGTCTCTGGTACTTATAGGTACAACAAACATTATATACAGACCAGCTCCTAGCCAGATTAACATAAATTTTCAAACTAAAAGCCTGTTTACCCCAGTTCCTATTATCCAGTATATGTCCAGGTTTCAACAAAAATTACAAAGGATGCCAAAAGAAAAGAAAAAAAAATACCCTCAGAAGTGACAAAGCAATAATCAGAACCAGAGTCACAATTATCAGACCAGGAATTTAAAATAACTATAATGAATACTTTAAGGGCTCTAACTGAAAGAGTAGACAATATGCAAGAACCCATGGGTAATATAAACAGAGGGATAGCATTATAAGAATCAAAAGAAAATGCTAGAAATCGAAAACACATTGATAGAAATGAAGAATGACTTAGATGGTGTATTAGTCAGTCAAAGGGTTGCTGATGCAAAATACCAGAAATCCGTTGACTTTTTTTTATTTTTTTATTTTTTTATTTTTTTATTTTTTTTATTGTGGGTAAAAGTCAAAATTTTCACAATACATACCAACATTTGCAAAATGATATATAAATGTATATGCATATATGTGCATTTGCTTACAAAAATGTTATTTATGTATATATATAAATATATTTTAAGAGGTGCTTAGATACCCAAAATATTACATGGAACCCACTGGGATTCCCATGTGGCCCACCTCCCACACCTCCAACCACATCCCACACAAACATCTCTCACAAGTGTGGCCCACCACCCTCAATGGACTTACACATCCTGGGGCCTTGCCACCAACCATAGACCACAGTTCACATCGTAGACCACACTCTCTCCCACACAGTTCTGAGTGGTGTGTGCTGTTTTAAAATGGCCTATATCCATTGCCACAAAGGTACTCAGGACAACCTCCAAATCCCAAAGAAGCCCCTGTATTTCAACTGCTCGTCCCCTCTCTGCCCAAAAAGTGTCTAGTGGTCACTGGCTCCACCTCATTGTTATAATTTCTTCCATTGCTAGAATCACCATATGTGAACAAGAGAATACCATCAAGTCCACTCTAGTCCATAGTTCTTCCCCCAATCCTGAGGGGACTGGGATGGTGATGTCCACTCCACCTCCAAGTGAGAGAGGGCTTATATCCCATGGATATGGTGGGTGGGATGATCCTGCCTGCAGATGTAGGCCCTCTCCGTTCCCTGGGATGGCCATTGCCCATCGTTGTCTCCTCGCCAGGTGACTTGGAGGAGTCCATTGAGCTGTAGGGTAGGAGTTGCAGCTCCACCAAGATTCCATGCACACCTGGCACATAAGTAGGCCAGAGGCTCCAGTCTCTGGAAGTATACCTAAGAACTGCAGCATCACATATAGGTTTGAAGAGAAGGGACTGATGAACCATGTGCAGGGAGGACTTATTTGAGTCCAATTCTGTCACTCTCAGGAGCACAGATTCCAAAATAGAGCCCACTGATAAGGCATCAGTCTCTGGGTCTAACCCCACTTGTATAGGACCTGGGTGTCTCCAGAGCTCTCAGGAGCCCCTCTATGTGGGGTGATAGGCACTTAGATGTTCTATGAGCTCCTACTGAGGTGTGCGTAAGAGTTACCTCTGGGATGACCTCCCGACTCTCTTTGAAGTCTCTTAGCCACTTGAACTCCTTTGTCTTTACCTT
>JAKSZT010053767.1:1047556-1062626 GCA_026826555.1 Tolypeutes matacus | reverse complement strand
TCTGCAAATAATGAAATTTTTACTTCTTCTTTTCCAATCTGGATGCCTTTTATGTCCTTTTCTTGTCTCAGTGCTCGTGCAAGTACTTCTAAGACAATGTTAAATAGGAGTGGTGATAGTGGGCATCCTTGTGTTTTTCCCGATCTCAGAGGGAAGGCTTTTAGGATTTCACCGTTGAAAATGATGTTAGCTTTGGGTTTTTCATATATACCCTTTATCATTTTCAGAAAGTTTCCATCTATTCCTATCTTTTGTAGTGTTTTTATGAGGAAAGAGTGCTGTATTTTGTCGAATGCTTTTTCTGCATCTATAGAGATGATCATGTGATTTTTTTCTTTCAGTTTGTTTATGTGGTGTATTACATTGATTGATTTTCTTATATTGAACCATCCTTCCATACCTGGGATGAAAACCACTTGGTCATGGTGTATAATCCTTTTGATATGTTGTTGAATGCGATTAGCAAGTATTTTGTTAAGGATTTTAGCATCGAGGTTCATTAGAGAAATTGGTCTGTAATTTTCCTTTCTTGTGGTATCTTTATTTGGTTTTGGTATTACAGTAATGTTAGCATCATAGAATGACTTAGGTAATGTTCCTCCTACTTCTATTTTTTGGAAGAGCTTAAGTAGAATTGGCGTTAGCTCTTTTCAGAATGTTTGGTAGAATGTAGCTGTGAAGCCATCTGGTCCTGGACTCTTCTTAGTTGGGAGGTTTTTAATGACTGAGTCTATCTCTTTACTTGTAATTGGACTATTGAGTTCATCTATTTCTTCTTTCATCAATGTTGGCTGTTTGTGGGTTTCTAGAAACTTGTCCATTTCCTCTAAATTGTCATTCTTGTTGGCATATAATTTTTCAAAGTATCCTCTTATGATACTCTTTATTTCTGTGGGGTCAGTAGTGATATCCCCTTGCTCATTCCTTATTTTATGTATTTGCATCTGTTTTCTCTTTTTCTTTGTTAGTCTGGCTAAGGGTTTGTCAATTTTGTTGATATTCTTGAAGAACCAGCTTTTGGTTTTGTTTATTGTTTCCAGTGCTTTCTTATTCTCTATTTCATTTAGTTCTGCTCTAATCTTTGTTATTTCCTTCTTTCTACTTCCTTTAGGTTTCGTTTGTTGTTGTTTTTCCAATTCCTCCAAGTATGCAGTTAGGTCTTCAATTTTAGCTCTTTCTTCTTTTTTTATATATGATTTTATGGCTATGAACTTCCCTCTCAGGACTGCTTTCGCTGCATCCCATAGGTTTTGATATGTTGTGTTGTCGTTTTCATTAGTTTCAAGGTAGTTACTGATATCTTTTGAAGTTTCCTCTTTGACCCACTGTTTGTCTAAGAGTGTGTTGTTTAACTTCCATATCCTTGTGCCTAACCTGTTTCTCTGGCCCTTAGTGATTTCTAACTTCATTCCGTTGTGGTCAGAGAAATTACTTTGTATAATCTCAATCTTTCTGAATTCATTGAGTGTTGTTTTGTGGCCTAGCATGTGGTCTATTTTGGAGTGTGTTCCATGTGCACTCGAGAAGAATGTAAATCCCGCTGTATTTAGGTGTGGTGTTCTGTATATGTCTATTAAAGTCCAAATCTTCTAATGTATTGTTGAGTGCCTTAGTTTCTTTATTGATTCTCTGCCCAGAAGTTCATTCTAATGATGATAGTGGTGTGTTGAAGTCCCCTGCTATAATTGTAGAGGTATTTATTTCTCCTCTTAGTTTTTCCAGAGTTTGCCGCACATATTTTGAGGCACCTTGATTAGGTGCGTAAATGTTGATGACTGTTCTCTCTTCTTGAGAGATTACTCCTTTTACTAATATGTAGTGTCCATCTTTGTCTCTTATAATAGTTTTGCATTTAAAGTCTATTTTATCTGATATTAGAATAGCTACTCCTGCCCTTTTTTGGCGATTGTTAGCTTGTAAAATGGTTTTCCAGCCATTCACTTTCAGCCTCCTTGAATCCCTGTGTCGAAGGTGGGTTTCTTGTAGACAGCATATAGATGGATCATATTTTCTTATCCATTCTGCCAATCTGTGTCTTTTGATTGGTGAATTTAATCCATTAACATTCAGTGTTATTACTCGTAGCGAATTTCTTACTTCAGCCATTTTTTCTTTGGGTTAATATATGTCATATGTTGTTTTGTTTCTCTTTTTGTCTTTTCAGTTGTTTTTAAACTCTCCTCCAACTCTCTCTCCTTTGTTTTTTCCTTTCAACTTGTAGAGATTCCTTTAGTATTTCTTGAAGTGCTGGTTTCTTCTTGACATACTCTCTTAATTGCTCTTTATCTGTGAATATTTTGAACTCTCCATCATTTTTGAATGCCAATTTTGCTGGATAGAGAATTCATGGCTGGAAATTTTTTTCTTTTAGTGTTTTGACTATGTCATACCACTGTCTTCTTGCCTCCATGGTTTCAGCTGAGAAATCAGCATTGAATCTTATTGTGCTTCCCTTGTATGTGATGGTTCTCTTTTCTCTTGCTGCCTTGAGTATTTTCTCTTTGTCTTGAGCATTGGACAGTTTGACAAGTATATGTCTTGGAGTTGGCCTGTTGGGATTTATACTATTTGGGGTGCGCTGTGCTTCCTGGATCTGCACATCCATCTCTCTCAATAGGGTTGGGAAGTTTTCAGCTATTATTTCCTTCAACACTCCTTCTGTTCCCTTTCCCTTCTCTTCTCCTTCTGGAATGCCCATAATGTGTATGTTTGCGCATTTTGTATTATCGGTTAATTCTCTGAGACCATGGTGGATTTTTTCTATCTTTTTGTCTATCTGTTCTACAATCTCTTTGATTTCAACCTTATTGTCTTCCATATCACTAATTCTTTCCTCTGCCTGTTCAAATCTGCTGCCACGTGAGTCCAGCGTCTTTTCCATTTCTTGGCTTGTGCCTTTGTTCATCATCATATCCATTACCTTTTTAGGCATGTTAGCTATTTCTTCAATATGTTCTCCCAGTGTCTTCTTTATATCCTTAATCTCTTCCTTCAGTTCTTTAAGTTGGTCCATGATATTTGTTTGGATAGCTTTGATTAGTTGTTCGATGTTCTGCATTGCTTCCTGGTTTTTATTTTGTGCATTGGACTGGTCCATGTTTTCCAGTTTCTCAGAATCATTTGTATTTTTCTGTTGCCCTCTGGTCATCATATTATATTGATGGGTTTGTTCAGTTGATTAGCCTTTCTCTATGCTCTAGAGTTTTGTTTAGCTGGTGGTTCTGCATGTGAGTTATGTTTTCTCTTTGGCAGTTTTTCTTCTTATTTTATTTCCTTGGTTCTTTCTATGTTCCCTTGAAGGCAAAAGGTTAGGGCCAGAGGAATCAAAAGATGTAAGGAAGGCAGAAGGATAATAGTAATATTGATAAAAGTTAGAAAAGGGGCAAAATGAGACTTAATGAGATGAATATTTAACTTGTGTAGGCAGTGTAGAGTACTAGGAAAAAATATGGAGTTCCTACAATGGACTGAGAAAACAAATGGAGGAATATATATATAGTGATTTAGAGGGCTAGAATTATGAGGAGGGAGAGAAATAGTAAGGAAAATCTGAAAGGAAAAAGTTAATACTAATTAAAAAAAAAAGAAGAAGAAGAAAACAAAATAGATGGAATAGAAATTGACACCCTTAAGTTGTGGGCCTATGAAAAAATGTTGTCTCTAAGAGCCACAACCGAAAACAGAAGGCAGAAAGATGCAGGAAGGATAAGCGATCGTTTGTAATACAGAATCAATATATACAGCGAGTGGGAAATTACTGTAAAAGAAGCCCAGCAAAGAATCGAGAAGCTGGCAGCACCTGTTTAAAAAAAAAAAAAAGTAGAAGGAAAAAGGAAGGGTGTAGGAAAGAGGAAAGAATAGCAGAGACCAGAAAGAAACAAAGAGAAACCAAAGATCCACACAGGCAAGCAGTCAAACAGAGCTAATGGGGGTCAATGATTCCCCTAGGGTCCACGTGGATCCTTCCTGCCTACTTGTGTTTATCAATGAATTTCCCCTCAGGGTTCTATATGCAGGTCCTGAAGCAGGTTTTAGCTATTAAACTAAATTAAAAAGAATTTATTTTTCATTTGTTGAGGTGACCTCACTTTTTTTTTTTTAATTTTTATTTTTTTAGCCAAATGCAGGACCCAAAATAATTCATCCTCTAGACCAACCCCCTTACGGAAGGGACCCTAGCTGGGCCCGTGGAAATTAATCAAGCATGTCCCACTTTCCGGACTCCCCAGGTTAGCTGTATCTCTGTTGTTAGTCAGTGAGGAGTGCTAAAGACGGCCGATTCCGCCCCTTCTGGAGCTGAGCTCGAGCGTCACCAGGCTGCTTAGTAAATCAGTTTGAGTGCAGATTCGAGTCTGCTCTCAGCCTAATGCTGCTTCATGTTGGCTTATCTGCTCCCCAAAGCTATGGGGTGGTGCAGGCAGCCAGATCGATGTCGAAAAATATAAAATACCCTTCCCTGTCCTCCAACAGAACCCTCCCTCTTTTGGGAAGTGTCCCTTCTTCCTGGCTCCGCAGCAGCCCAGGTCTTATCCCTGGGTGGCTAGGGAAATCACCTCCATTCCCCGACCTGAATCCCCCCTCCGGTTCACCGGGTGCTGATTAGCTCGTTTGTTCTGTTCACACGAGGTCCAAGGGGCGCCAGGCAGCCAGATCCCCAGAAAATAAAACTTTTTCGCCCTGTTCGCGGCTCCCAATGGCCGTTTTATTTTATTTTATTTTCCTCCCTAACCGCGGGGCTCAGCCGTCTGTGCCAAACACCACCGGGAGCGTTAAAACTCATGAATCTCTACCGTTCCGTCCACGCCGTTGATCCACGCAGATAGATGTCCCAAGCTTCTCACTCCACACGTGCACAGCACAGACCCCTGGGCAGGACCCCATCCACAATCAGCCTTGCTCTGGGAGCTTGCAGTGTGTGCCCTCCTACACTAACGCCATCTTGGCCCCAGTCCTCGCCTTTTGACTTTTATAAAAGGGTATTTATTTGGGGTAGAACTTATAGTTACCAGGTCATAAAGTGTAAGTTACTTCCCTCACCAAAGTTTGTTGCCATGTGTTGGAGCAAGATGGCTGCCAATGTCTCCAAAGGTTCAGGTTTCCTCTTCCCCTTAAGGCTGTGGTCCCAGCTTCTTCCAATATGAGCTATAGGCTGGGATAAGTTTCATCTCTCTCCCAGGGCTCTTTTCTCTCCGGGCTCAGCTGCTCTGCTCTCTTCATAAGGCCAGCTGTGAGCTCTCAGGCAAATGGCTCTTCTCTCTTCCCTGGTCCTCTGTTATGTCTAATGGAGCCTTCTCTCTTTCCTTGCATATCTGCTTCTCTGTGTATTTACTTCCCGGGATTCCGCATCCAAAAACTCCAACTAACTCTTCTTCCATACAGTTTTCTCTGTGAGACCTAACAACATGGCCCAATCAAAGCCTTAATCATAATTTAATCAAGCAAATGTGAAACCTCTGAAGTTAATACAATCTAATATGCCCAGAAGAACAGACCAGTTTATATACATAATGCAATATCTCTTTTTGGAATTCATAAACAATATCAAACTGCTACACTCCACCCTCTGAATTCCAAAAAGACATTACAATATTAAAAAAAAAAAACCTTAAATCGTACAATGCTAAATACAAAATCATATCACAATCAGTTTAAAGAAATACAGTTTATCTTGGCACAAAGTCCTATGTGGCTGTAGAACTCTGAAACTTACAAAACCATTTATCTGCTTCCAATATACAAAGAGACAGAGAAAGGATAAACATTTGCATTATTAGAAGGAGAAATTGGGAGGGAAATATGAGTCATGGGTCCCCTACAGTTCCATAAACCTACAGGACATACTCCACTAGATATCAAAGTCTAAGAGTCATTCTCAAGATGAAGGTTTCTTCTCCCTGATGCTAATGAGGACCCACCCTTTCCACAGGCTTGTGCAATGCCCATTTTCTTGGTTTCACCCTCAGCAAGCATCTGGGTGGTGACTGAGCTCCAGAACTCACCCTCCAAGAATATTGGGGTGATCATGGGTGGCGATTCAATGTCGTAATGATGTGTCCCAATCAAACCCTTAGTCATAATTTAATCAAGCAAAAGTGAAACCTCTGAAGTTAATACAATCTAATACTCCAAGAGGAACAGACCGGTTTATAAACATAATTCAATATCTCTTTTTGGATTTCATAAACAATATCAAACTGCTACAGATGGGCATATTGGGAGATTTGACACAGTTGGGGAAAGAAGTAGTGACCTTAAAGGTAGGTCAGTTGAAATTTCCCAAAATGAAATGCAACGGGACAAAAGAAAAACAATACCAGAGCATCCAAAAATTGGCTGGCAATATTAAAGTGTGTAACACATGCATAATTGGACTATCAGAAGGAGAAGAAAGAGAGAATGGAGCTGATGAAATATATCTGACACAGTAATATCCAAGACATTGTGAAAAATAATAACAGACACCAAACTACAGGCCCAGGAAGCTCAGAGAACACAAAACAGGATAATTATCAAGAAAAAACAAAACCCAAACCAAATACTGTTAGGCATATCATATTCAAATTGGAGGAAACTAAAGATAAAAAGAAGATATTGAAGGAAGCCAAAAGACAAAAACAGTATAGATGAACAGGACAAAAATTAGAGTAGACTTCTTGACAGAAACTGTACAGGAACAACAAGTATGAAATAAAACATTTAAAATGTTGAAAGAAAAACAAACATCCTAGAATAATATATACAGCAGAATTACCCTTTTAAAACTCTTTAAAAGACATACTCAGAAAAACAAAAATTGTATCTCAGGATCCAGTGCAGGCTGTGACCAAAAAATAAAACTATATTATAAATGTATGAAATAACCTCACTGAAAGGGGTGAGGTACAAAGGTGATGACCTAAGCAAATTTGAAATTGAGTGGAAACTGTAAACCTAAGTCAAAAGAGATATAATAAGCACCCTACTTTAGTTGATAAAGTTGTTTTCCTTGGCTGTATATGCTACCAATTCTTAAACCACAATTCACGCATATTGGAATCGAACAATTAATAAAAGATATGGTGTGGATGGTGGAAGCCAGGTTTGTCACTGTTGGAGTGGGAGGTTACAGGCATTCAAGGGGACAAGTCTATGATAATCCATGTGGTTATGGATTAGATTTGGAGATCAGTATGAAGTCATATTTAGCTTAATATAGACACAGATGGATACATATAGAAATAATTATACATATGTGTATATGTACAGGTACATACATGTACATATTTTGTTGCTTTATCAGCTGAGAGGGTCTAGAGGCAATGGCACCCTAGTGTACATCTAGCACACATATCATGGTTTATAATATGATTTTCCAAAAATAAAATAATAAATAATAAAAGGAGCCAGGGCTCTAAAGAAATGACTGCTTCTAGGACTGGGGAGGGAATATTCAAGATGATCCTGGAGAGTATTGTAGTGCCAGAAAGCAAGCAAGTGTTAAAAACAATGATTTGATATTTTAAAAGGACACAAGAGCCAATGGAAAGGGCTCCCAGCCCTAACACTGGAATAACTTGAGCAACAAAATGTAATAGTATTAAATTATAACAGTAAGTATAAAATAAATATTCATGGGTCCATACTGATATAAATAAGAGGTTGAATAAATAAGTAAATGAGGTGAATATATACAAATTATTTAAAATAATTGCTGTACCTCACCCTCAAGGAGGTGGGTTGTTTCCAACTTTTGGCAATCATGAATAATGCTGTTATGAACATTTGTGTGCAGATGTCTGTTCATGTCTCTGTTCTCAGTTCCTCTGGATATATAACTAGTAATGGTATTGCTGGGTCACATGGCAAGTCTATATTTAACTTGATTAGGAACTGCCAAACAATCCTCCACAGTGGCTATACCTTTCTACATTCCCACCAACAATGAATAAGTGTTCCTATCTCTCCACATCCTCTACAACATTTACAGTTTGCCAACTTTTTATTAGCGGCTAGTCTGATAAGTGTGAAATGATATCACTTTGTAGTTTTGATTTGCATTTCCCTAATTGCTAGCAATGTTGAACATTTTTTCCTGTGTTTCTTTGCCATTTATATTTCTTCCTTGGATAATTGTCTTTTCAAGACTTTTGCCCATTTTTTAATCAGGTAGTTTGTCTTTTTATTGTTGAGTTGTATGATCTCTTTGTGGATCATGGATATTAATTAATCCTTTATTGAATATGTGATTGCCAAATATTTTCTCCCATTGAGTTGCCTGCCTTTTCACCCTTTTGACAAAGTCCTTTGAGGTACAGAAGTGTTGAATTTTGAGGAAGTCCCATTTATCTATTTTTTCTTTTTTTGCTTGTCCTTTGGGTGTAAGGTTTAAGAAACTACTCCCTACCACAAGATCCTGAAGATGTTTTCATACATTTTCTTCTAGGAGTTTTATGGTAGTTGTTTTTATATTTAAGTCCTTGATCCATTTTAAGTTAATTTTTGTATATGGTGTGAGATAGGGGACTTCTTTCTTTCTTTTGGATTTGGATATCCAGTTCTCCCAGCACCATTTGTTGAATAGACTGTTCTGGCCTAGCTGGGTGGGCTTGACTGCCTTGTCAAAAATCACTTGACTGTAGATGTGATGGTCTATTTCTGAGTTTTTGGTTCAGTTCCATTGATCAATATGTCTGTCTTTATTCCAGTAACATGATGTTTTTACCACTGTAGCTAAGTAATATGCTTTAAAGTCTGGAAATGAGAGAGTCCTCCAACTTCGTTCTTCTTTTTTAAGAAGTTTTTTGGCTATTTGGGGCCCCTTGCCCTTCCAAATAAATTTGATTATTGGGTTTTCCACTTATGCAAAAAAGGCTTTTGGGATTTTTATTGGGATTGCATTGAATCTGTAAATCAGTTTGGGTAGAATTGACATCTTAATGATTTTTAGTCTTCCAATCCATGAACACAGAATGTCCTTCCATTTATTTAAGTCTTCAGTTACTTTTAGTAATGTTTTGTAGTTTTTAGAATATTGGCCCTTTATGTCCTTGGTTAAGATTTTCCCTAAATATTTGATGTTTTCTGATTTCCTCCCCAGATTGCACATCAATAGTGTATAGAAATACTATTGATTTTGCATATTAATCTTGTATCCCACCACTTTGCTGAACTCGTCTATTAGTTCTAGCAGCTTTGTTGTGGATTTTTCAAGAGATTCTAGATATAGAATCATATCATCTGCAAAAAGTGAAAGTTTTACTTCTTTCTTTCCTATTTGGGTGCCTTTTATTTCTTTATCTAGCCTAATTGCTCTACCTAGAACCTCTAGCACAATCTTGAATAACAATAGTGACAGTGAGCATCCTTGTTTTGTTCCTGATCTCAGCTGGAAAGCCTTCAGTCTTTTACAATTGAGTACAATGCTAGCTGTTGTTTTTTCATATATGCACTTATCATATTGAGAAAGCTTCCTTCTATTCCTATCTTTTGGAGTGTTTTTATCAAGAAAGGGTGCTGTATTTTGTCAAATGACTTTTCTGCATCAATCAAGAGGATTATGTGATTTTTCTTCAATCAATGTGGTTTATTACACTAATTGATTTTCTTGTGTTGAACCACCTTTGCATATTTAGGTAAAACCCATTTGATCGTGGTATTTAATTCTTTTAATGTGCTTTTGGATTCTGTTTGCAAGTATTTTGTTGAGGATTTTTGCATCTATATTCATTAGAGATATTGGTCTGTAATTTTCTTTTTTTGTAGTATCTTTATCTGGTTTTGGTATTAAGGTGATGTTGGCTTCATAGAATGAGTTCGGTAGTATTCTTTCCTGTTCAATTTTTTGGAAGAGCTTGAGCGAGATTGGTATTAGATTGTCTTTGAATGGTTGGTAGAATTCACCTGTGAAGCCATATGGTTCTGGGCTTTTCACCCAGGAGGTTTTTGATGACTGTTTCAATCTCTTCACTTGTGATTGGTTTGTTGAGGTCTTCTATTTCTTCTAGGGTCAGTGTAGGTGGTTTTGTGTATTTCTAGGAATTTGCTCATTGCCTCTACATTGTCTAGTTTTTGGCTTATATTTGTTCATAGTATGCTCTTATTTTTGCAGGGTCAGTGGTAATGCCCCAGTCTCATTTCTAATTTTACTTATTTGCACCTTCTCTCTTTTTCTCTTTGTCAATCTAGCTAAGGGTTTGTAGATTTTGTTGATCTTCTCAAAGAACCAACATTTCATTTTTTAAATTCTATTGGTTTTTTGGTCTTGATTTCATTTATTTCTGCTCTGATCTTTACTATTTCTTTTCTTCAGCTTGGTTTGGGATTAGTTTGCTGCTCTTTTTCTAGTTTTTCCTGGTGAGTAGTTAGATCTTCAATTTTAGCTCTTTTTTCTTTTTTAATGTAAGCATTGAGGGTTATAAATTTCCCTCTCAGCACTGCCTTTGCAGTGTTCATTTTGATTTGTTGTATTCTCATTTTCATCTCAAGATATTTGCTGCATTACCTTGCAATTTCTTCTTGACCCACTGATTAAGAGTGTGTTGTTTAATCTCCGTATATTTATGAATTTTCCCTTTTGCTGTCCATTATTGATTTCCCGCTTCACTCCATTATGATCAGAGAAAGTGTTTTGTATAATTTCAATCTTTTAAAATTTATTGAGACTTGTCTTGTGACCCAACATATGGTATATTTTGGAGAAGGATCCACGAGCACTTGAAAAGAAAGTATATCCTGCTGTTTTGGAGTGCAATCCTCTATAGATGTCTGTTATGTCTAGTTCATTTATCATATTGTTCAGGCTATCTGTTTCTTTATTTATCCTCTGTCCAGTTGTTCAATACTGAGAATGGTGTATTTAAGTCTCTAACTATTATTGTAGAGACATCTATTTCTCCCTTCAGTTTTGCCATTGTGTGCCTCATGTATCTTGGGGCATTAAGGTTAGGTGCATAAATATTTAGTGGAGTTATTTTTTCTTGGTGAATTGCCCCTTTTATTAATATATGATGACCTTCTTCATCCCTTATAACAATTTTGCGTTTGAAATCTATTTTGTCCAATATTACCATCGCTACTCCAACTCTTTTTTGTTTACTATTTGCATGAAATAACTTTTTTCCACCTTTCACTTTTAACCTGGTTGTGTCCTTACGTCTGAGGTAGGTCTCTTGTAGACAACATATAAATGGCTCATATTTTTTAATCCAATCTATCAGTCTATGTCTTTTGATTGGGTAGTTCAATCTAAAAACATTCAGTGTTACTACTGTAAAGACATTACTTCATCCATTTTGTCCTTTGGCTCTCTGTTGTCATATCATTTTATTTTTCTTTAAAGTTCCCCAATCTAGTTTTATATTCAATTTTTAAAAATATTAGCTCTTAAAAATTAATATGTGTGATCTAAAATTTTATGAAACCTTTTATGATGAAGTTCTGAATTATTTATAGGTGCTTATTAAGTAATAAATATAGAGCAAAAAATTCTATGTCAGTTTAGTGTCTAAAGTCTAAAGTTTCTTTGTTAAGTGAATTGGAGACTGCTTATCTGACTAATCATACATTTATAATATTTGGTTTATTACTTTCAAGACACAAAATAACTATACTAACTCTAATTTTGAGGAGAAATCTTTTTGAGATATCAGTGAATTTTGTTATTTGCACATGAACAGGTGCTTTCAAAAAGTCTAAAAACAGTCGTTCTTTTAAGTAAACATTATAATTCAACCAGTTCTATTTTAGACATTTTTCACATTTACATCCACTGTTGTTGCTTAGTGCATTTTACAAACTTTAAGTTTAAATATAACACAAAATCAATAATTATTCATACTTCAATATTTGTCCATGGGAACCTTCTCTGCTTTAGTTAAGCCCACCTATTTCCATTTCCTTTATGTATTGGTTTTCTATCTCTATTTGTACCATTTCAAAAATTTCAACAAGGATTTATTGATAGCTTTCTGTGTGCTAAGTACTGGGCTAGATGTTATTGCTTTTTTGTGTATATGTGTCTCTGTTTGTAATGTATGTCTTTCTATGGGCTAGCTTGTGGTGGAAGAGTGGAAATATGTAAGGAGAAATGAAACATAATGGTATTGTTGATTGTCCAGGGCAAGGCTGAAGAACTGGAGAATAGGAGTTGGCTGGTTCATCAGTTGTAACATAGGGAAAAAACTGTGTGTGTGTGGGGGGGCAGGGGGTGTTATATAGGAATTCCTTATATTTTTGGTTTAATTTTTCTATAAACATAAATCTAAAGCTTCTCTGAAAATAAAGTTTATTATTAAAAATATATATAATTATGACTCAATAGTACCTAATCTTCTGAATACAGGGTCAAAGATAAACAATTATATTTTAAAAAATATTACTGCCATCTATAGTCCATAACTTATATTTGGTGTATTTTCCCCACATACCATTAAAAATTGCATTTTAAAACTCTGTGAAAGGATTAATAAGAGAGATACAAGTAATAGACTATGAGAGAACATAAGGAGCAAATAGTTTTGAAGGGCAGAGAGGAAAATTTATTTGTACAAAAATATTTAAATATTTGAATTCCAGACATTTATCTAGGAGCTGGGGATAGAGTGAAAACAAGACAAAGTTCTCTGATCTCAAGAAACACACTTTCTAGTTGGCAGAATCTGACAATATAGAAGTAAAGAATTAGAAAAAATGTAGTTTCAGATAATGGCAATTGCTATGAAGATATTAAAACAGGTACCACAGGAGAAGGTTGGTGAGCATCTTCAATGAGGTAGCAGAAAAGGCTTCCCTGGGAGGGTGATATCTGTGATAAGAGCTATGAAGGTTATGTCTTTTCATCCTCTTACTTAAATCACTCCTCTCAAAACCAGGTTTTGACTCTGTACTCCTAGAGCTGCTGACCCACCTCCTGAATTTCCTTCATTGTTCAAGTTTCTGGAAAGAGTAGTCTAATCAATTCCACCTACATGTTGATTATGTCCAAATCTAATTGCTAACCCAAGCCCGGCTCTTTAACCATATAGTAAAGATCAGTTGGACTTATCCACCTGAATGCCCCACATAAATCCAAATTAAATGTCACTGCATAACATATTGTTCACCTCGTATGCTCTGTCTTGGATTGAGGTACTAACATCTACACAATTCCCCAATTGACTTTCTCACATCTAGTCTGTGATAAATGCTTGACAATTCTAACTTCATCATATGTCTCACATCTCTTTCCTATGTTTCACTACCATTGGCACAGCCTTAATTCAGACACTTGCCAAAGTTCTTCCAGATTCTACCACAACCTTCTGAATAGTCTACTTCCAGGCTTGCTCCCACCCCTCTTTGTATCTGCATTGCTGAAGAAATAAAAAGAATTATACTCATAAACTCATATATATATACCCATTGCTCTCTTTGGATCTAAGATAAAATTCAGACTTCATTGTGTGAGCTATAAAGTGTTTCATGATCTGGCCCATGTCTAGTTTCCATATTCATCTCTATACTTGTCCCCTGCCTCCAAACCAGGACTCTGAGCAATGGTGAGCTGTAGCACAAGGTCTTTCCCTTAGGTCTTGACATTCCCAAAATGCAAGTCCTTTATTCATTTCTTAATTGCAAAATGATATTGTTTCATAAAATTTCAGTTTTAAATAAGGTTTACTTTGTTTGACCTCTTGAGGTATTAAAACTTGATATCCATGAACTAAAATTAATATATTCTAGAGTTTACTGAAAACTCTAATTCAGTATTTTACTGTGAAGTCTTGTTGCTGCTGCACATATGCACAGGCAGATAGAACGGCCACAGTTTAGGGAATAGGTTCTGTTAGTGTCATTGCTGTCAGTTAGTAGTGCTTTGCTAACTACTGCTCTTCTTGCTTTGGATTTTACTTCACCATTATTAGTTTAACATTTTTGTGGATTGTTTTTTTCAACCTACAGAGTGTAGTGTAACATATCTAAATCAATAGTATTTTTGGCCTATGGCTTTTCAGAGACACTGTCTAAGACAGTTTGGGATTTCAGTGCAATCTTATTTTGCCAAAGCAAGTATATACATAGTCCACCTACTTAAATTTTGTCTGTACAATGTTCCTTCAGTGATATGCCTGTAAATGTATGCTATTTAAATAATTTGTTATATGGTAGTATATTTACAAGCATATTACAGACTAAGGGTCAAGGTTCCTAAAATATAAAGAGCTCCCAGAAATTAAAAAAAAATTAAGAAAGCTAAATTACTCCATAGAAAAACTGGGCAATGGATATGAACAAAGTATTCACAGACAAGGAAATAAAAATGGCTCATAAACATACATTATAAGATATGTAAATTAAAACTGCACTGAAATATTACGCATCATCAAAAAATCTGTAAAAGTTCAAAGGCTTAATAACACATTCTCCAGAGACTACTAGACATACATTGTCTTGAATGTAAATTGGTACAATATGTATGGTGAGCAACTTGGTTTTCGATGTTAAATAACAGATTACATATACTTTTTATCTAGCAATTCACTTCTGGAAATTTATTCCAGACATACTTACACATATGGGAAATAATAGAAATATACAATCTAACATTTTATAACTTTACACTTAAAAACATTAAAAATATTAAAAAATTTAAAACTCATAGATTTGTTGTCAATTAAAATTAAATTACCATATTGCGTTCTTTCGTCTCTGTCCATGATATCAAACGGTTCACTTGTTTTATTGTTAATGATGCTTATCCTACTCACATGGTTAAATTGGTGTGTGCCAATTTTCTGTACTGTAAAATTATTATTATTATTTTTTTTTCTTTTTCTTTTTGTCTTATTATTATTTTTTTGTAGTTAGTGCCTAGTGGGAGATACTTTGAGACTAGGCAAAGTGTGTTTCTCCTCAAACTTTTTCCCACTAATTTTAGCATCCATTGCTAAATCTTGTTTTCAGCAATTGTTACTGTGGTATTTGCTTAATGTTGATTCTCTAATTCCCTTTTCTAATTCATTAATAGGATTTTTTTTTTATTGAAAGAGCCATTCCTATTATATCTACTATCTATCTATCTATCTATCTATCTATCTATCTATCTATCTATCTA